>JAOEJH020077752.1:0-10103 GCA_025448215.2 Palythoa grandis
ATGAATAATAATAATAATAATAATAATAATAATAATAATAATATTAATTCTAAATTGGAAATTTATATAGCACTTATGTATGCATGTCAGATATACAGCATACTCTTCTTACTCGTGTCGCTAAGCAATGAGTAAAGAATGGAACCCTTCCCAGTATAACATAGAGTGATAAACATGCTCACTAGTCGCTGAAGAAACAGCATTTCTTCACTAATATGAGGCTTAATCAACTTTTAGGGTTATTACCGAAGGAATGTTTCGCAACTATGTAAAACGTTTTAAACAAGTTAATGAAAAAAATGTATACACAAAGTTTGAAAAGGGGAAGAAGAAGAATACAAGGGAATGGTCTGGGGAGAAGATCTAACTCTTGTCACCAGTCCCCATCTTTGGTCCTGGATCCCCCCCCCCCTCCCCCGCATTCACAGCTTAAGAACTTAGAAGGGACGACAGCCAAAAATTAACTAAAGTGTCAGTTAATAAATGCGAGGCGGCACTACCTCGCAAACACACATATCATTATGAGAAAAAGTGATGCAAATAACTTTATAATAAAGAATAAATTAAAAGCCTGACTGGAACATCCAAGGCCAGAAGATGGTAACATTTCGATTAAAGTATTTCCGCATTACTTAAATGCTCTTTCATCTATGCGAGGTATTTATCGGCTTTGTAATTATCCCATCCTGTCTGGGCTTACCTTCCATTGTAGAATTCGAAAATGAATCCTAATTGATTCTGTAAGGGGTGCTGATATTGATTGAAATTATATAGACGCCTACTCAGAAATTCCTTCCTGTTTCAGTGCTAACCGCTAGCTGCCGGTGTTCATTTGTAATGATTATTAAAAGCAATACATTGTTATGTTACACTGTTGATATTTGTCAGTGATTACTGAATTTTTTTCTTTACATAAGCACAGGCGCTGACACCGAGTGAAATTTCTACATTTTTAGTTTGCTTACTTACACCTTCACGAACTTCTTTTGCCGTGTCATTTCAACTGACAATGGAATGACGTCAATTGGGATTATTTGATCACATCATGACGGCTTTTAAAAAGGAAATCTTTTTCAATATTTTATCTGGCTATCAAAAATTTGTAAGGCTATATATAACAAATAGCATAAATAACAAAAATTCACCGTAATACAATCCACTCGTGAATGTATTCTTTATTTTGCTGCCTATTTGATTCTGTTTCTGTAACAATTATAATTTTGGATTCTTTTATAACTCACAAATTTAGATTTTATTTTCGCGCCGGTACAAAAAATAAAACTGAAAGGTCAGTTTATCGTTTTGCTTTGTGTTGGTTGTTCTATTAAGGGTCAGGGAATTTACCCGATAAACTGTAGAGATAAAACTGTTTCTGTTAAGAGTGGAGCATTCCGATTAAGCAAATTCTAAATAGTTATGACTAATTTCTGCTATGAATTTGTATAGGTACGAGAAAGGTCGTTTGATTACTTTTTAATGATATCACAAAATTACAGAGCAAATTCTACTTTGTTGCCCTGTACATGTCAGCCACGTGTTGCTTCTTCTTGGCTGCGCATGGAGAGAAGGCAGAAGTAAAAGTGGAAAATGGCGACAACGGCGAGTGGAGATTTGTGTTTGCCAAGGTTTATAGCAAAAATCAAGATAGCCGAGCAGGTGAGTTAAAAGTTGACTCTAGTCTTTGGAAGATCGAAATATTATTCACTCAGACGAACTAGCAGAGCAGGTGAGTTAAAACTTGGCTTCAGTCGTTGGAATATCGAAATTATATATTTATAGATATCTTATTAATTTTTATGCGCAGAAGTAGAACAAATGAAGAACTCCAAATGGAAGTAGGATCAATACTGATCCACAACGATTATTCTAGCGTCACTGATTCACAAGTCGCAAATGTTCGAAAAGACCACTTGATAACCCTTCAAACGCTGGCAAAAAAAAGCCTTTCATTCGAGTTTATAGCTTGAAGGAAGTATGAAAGTGAACATTGCTAATAGCTTTATAGGCTCCAGATTGTATTGTATTGTATTTCAAGCACTGTATTTAATAAATTATAATTTTAAAAACAGACGTAAGTTGTGTACTGCACATGTTCTTGTAATGATATTTTTTTCGAACATGAAAAGAAAATTCAATTCCACTTCTGTGCTCGATACCAACCTTTGAAAACGTTGCCAGCCATGCGGTTGCTATGTCCCTTTGAACTGCACAGCAGGCAGCAAGATGTCAAAACTGATAAGGAAAAAAAAATAAAAAATATCGACAACTGATTGCCTGCCATTTTCCACTATTTCTTATTTGACCGAGCAGAAAAATAAGCCAGCAGACAATAGCCTGGGGCGAGCCAAATGAACCAATCAGCTTTCCTCAATTTAACACGTGGATTTTGCATGTACAAGGCAATTGGACGCAAGCAGTTTTGCAACTTTCATCGTGAAGTAACATGCAGGCATTCCCAAACAAAAGATTTAATTGGTTTTACCAAACTCTATTGTTTATAAGCCAACCGAAAGCAATAATTCTGTGACTAAATTACACTGAATTAACTATTTTTGCACTGAATTAACTCTTTTCTGCACTGTGCATGTTTGCGAAAAACAGCAGTGCTCTTAGCCGATCAGCATTGAGTAATGTTGTTATGTATATTATTAAATAACAAACCAATCCTCCTCTGTTTAACATCTATTAACTGCATTTTCAAAATATACTGTTGATATATTTAAACGTGTTGATTGATCAAGATGTTTGGAATACTTGTTTCAAGAAAACAAGCACTTGACATTTCATTTATGAACGTTACCGTAACATTAGTTATACTCGGAGCTTCTATTTCAGTGCAATGCACACTTAGGAATACTATTACTAACGGAATTTGACTTTTAGTCTAGAAGCAAGGTCATTAGACACTAATGCGATAAATCGAGTATTGAAAGTGATGATGGACTTAGTGGTATGAAACAATTGCGTGTTCTTTAAGGGGGCTGAGAAAGTTGAAAGTTTGGCTGCCCGATTATGACAGAAAATCGTCACTTTCCGAATGTGATAATTTGAACGGTAGCGATTTCATTAACTTGTTGTTTTCATTAAAAGTGATACTAGACTAGATGAATTGATCTTGGCAGCAGCTTAAACAAAGTGATTTAGAAGGCTACAAAAAATAGTTCAGGACATCAACAGGATTTGAATTATTGATCCATATAATATATTCTACGTTACTAGCGTAGAGCTCGACCGACTGAGCTATGAAGCCACACATGTTGGTAGGGTGTCAATTTTTTTGAAGGGCTCATTGATTGTCAGAATTCGTAGCAGAAGCAAAAAGAATTTCATGTATTGATACACTTTCAACTTTATATATAAATGAAGCTATAAAATTCACGTGAATGTTTCTTTAACTTTGGCAATCATTAAAATAATTTTTATATTAACTTACAAAATCGAACTTAATAGAAACAATAACCACACGTACTTTTAGCAGGAGATGCAACAATAATCCTTGTAATTTAAAGCTCTTTAACGTTAATAAAATCCAGAAAGACATCTCCTAATTTTTTAGACAACCGCTGCTCTCAAGTTGTTCTGCATATGTTACTACTGAACATGTAAAACTATGTATTCTTCTTGTTAAAAAAACATTATTTCTAACAGACAAATGTTCAAAGGAGGTAACATTGTCCACATTTTGCTTTTAAAACATAGTTTCTTAGCTGCTAATACTCTTTTTTCACGATAAAACAGTCACTTGTTATTTTTTCTCATGTGCTTTTGATATTGCTAATGCCAGTGGCTGTATGTAAAGAATAGTCAAACAAGGCCGACAGCAATCTCTATGTAGCTCTTTTAATAACTAGAAACTCTTTGGAAGAATGCAGTTTATAAACCTTGACTAAAATGAAAGATACAACTACCAAATTACTATCTAGTTTCGATTTCTTCCATGCAATTAACAGCAGCACAAGCCCACAAATGTTGAAAACTGCATGATCTTGGAGTTTATGCAGAAAACAGTTTAGCAGACGTAGAAGCTTTAGGCAGTTTGAAGTTGCAGCAAATAAACAACTTTTAAGACGCAATTAAAAAGAAAACACTCTATTTTGTTTGCTTTCGAATTCTTTAACTGTGTAGCATTTTTAGAAGGTAATAATTTACAATCACGATTTCAAGCGGCAAACACGAAATAGCCCTTGGCATGGTTAAGGTTGGTAAAAATGTTTTTAAGGGTAACTTTGTTTAAACTAGCAGTGTTTACTTTAGATTTAGCTAAAAACTAATTGCGATCAAATCAACGATAAACAACCAAGACCCACACCTACCTTGAATTTATCAAGATGCAGTTGATCTTGTTGTCATCACAAAGTAAGATTTGACCTCAACTGTCTCTTCATTTTATAACTTGTTTTGATGGAGCAAAGTATCTATTTTCAATTGAATTCCAGAGCTGATAGGTTTGTCACCTGATCCAAGACCGTTTAAAATTAATTGAGCCAGCATTCAGTCCTTCCAGCAGTCCTAAAGTACCAAAACGACTTTGTAGACACTTTCTCTACTTTAATGGAACCATGCACTAGAAGAAAAGAGGCGTAAAACGTAAGCCACAGAGTTTGGAGTTCACAGGCCCCATCAAAAAAGCAAAATCTTCAAGTAATTACTCGGTGTCTAGTGATTACGCCCTGTTTTCAGGCTTTACATTGGAGACTATCCATAAACTGTCGGAAATTGAAGTACCGTGAGGTCCATTAGCAACAACTCTGCAATTTATAAGGTTATAACTTTTTTTAAGTGGTGGACCACACATATACTCACAGTAATTTAACATTGAAGGAAAGGAAAAGAAACCGACAGGAAGTTACTTTTTTCTTTCTATAGTTTTTTTTTATGCTTGAACAAATCCAGTTCCTGTCTGGGGCCCTACAAGTTGTCATGGTACCAACATGGAGTTCCGGTTTGCCGGTAGGGCTTGGCAGATTGTGCTCCTAAAAGTGGCATATTATGCTACTAGCAGTGCTCACATGTTTTTGTAACTGATACCACTAGGGCTTGGCAGATTGTGCTCCTAAAAGTGGCATATTATGCTACTAGCAGTGCTCATATGTTTTGGCAAAATATGCATAAATTATGCCAGAATTCTCAAATTATGCTCCTGATTTCCGAAATTATGCTCACAAAATGACGTAGTTCTGTATATATATATATATAGGCGCACAGTAACAACACAAAATTATGATGTTTTTCAAATATGATGTTGTTGTAAATTTACTTCTGTTTTATGGCAGTTTTTCTTGGCAGTCCATAACAGCTGCTCCCAGTCTCTGAACCGTTTCTAGAATGCCTTCAATGATTTAATACTGGCTGAACCAAAAGAATATATTCTCTTGATTTAAACTAACTCAAACTATAGAAATTACACCATATTTACTGAGTAGACTCAATTATTAAATTTATGCTTCAATAAGTGCTAAACTTTGCTAATTATGCTCTGCCAGTGCTCGTTAAAAATTATGCTCTTTTGCTCCAATTATGCCAAAACATATACTAGCAGAATCTGTCAAGGCCTGTTCGTCGGCAATAAATATGCAATTACGTAAAGAATCCCCTAATTCGTTAAAATATTTAACAAACTCATTTCACTTTAAAATTTCTTTATTTGTACATATATTGCAAGGATACAACCTCCCACCCAACCAACCTGAGATGTATGTGTGAGCAATTAATAAAACGTTTCATCTTCACGTGTGGTCTATTCATAAGTACACCTTCACCTCTATAATTGAGGCAAAACAACTATTGGTGTTTAAGATTAAATTACATTTACTTTCAGAAGGTTTAAGAGTTCACCTGCCACCACTCCTTTTCCACTCCGGAAGACACTAGAATTTGCATCCAAGACATAATGGCTGACAATATGAAACCTTACATAAGCAACTGTATGCCGGAATTTCTAACTACGGTCAATCTATTAAGTCTTATTTTAATTAAAATCGTTGGTCCGATTTTCCTTTTCTGCATGCATATGTTTTATCTTCACAAAGCCATTTATGTCCAAAGCTATCTATAAGGAAATGTCCGAGTACCCTTCCGAGGAAATGGCCTTGCTATTTTTGATCAATTACACCAATAAACATGCAGTCAAAACTAATACGAAAACTATAGTTATACACTCTGTTTTTAGTAAGAATGTTTAATTTTTGGGCTGGAAGTTTCAAGACTTCAGCCTCAAATGTTCCTAAGATGTTCTTAAGCATAATTGTTTGAGCTAGGTGTACATTTTTTTTTCTTCGAGAGTTTTTATAGGTCCTGAGGAAATTTCACAATTCGTTACACTTGTGAAACTGGCAGAATTGAGTCCCTGTTAAAGAGATACGAGGTTTGCCCTTTGGTCCAAATGGAACTGCAGATTGTACCTTGTAAAATTCTCGTTTTAGCTGCCAACATTATAGTCGATGTTGTACTTTGCACTGACGAACATTAGCCGAGAAACGAGTTATTTCCACAGTTTTGTATCCAAATTAAAACTTTTTTGCCTCTCCTTAGCCTCAAATATGTTCTTATAACATTGGGGCATTTTTCAGCCAGGTCTTCTTATAAAAAAAGTTCTTATAAAAGAGAGTGTATCACCCCACGTAAGGTAATCCGTAATAGTCTTGGATTCCGGATCCCAAAAGGGCTGGATTCCAGATTCCGAATTCCTAGAGCTGGATTCCGGATTGCAAAAGGGCTGGATTTCCAGTTTCCTGATACCTAGATCTAAATTCCGGATTCCAAAAGGGCTGGATTCCAGATTCCGGATTCCTAGAGCTGGATTCTAGATTCCAGATTCCTAGAGCTGGATTCCGGATTCCAAAGACTAGGATTCCGGATTCCACAAGCAAAAAAAATTTCCTGGATTCCGGAATCCGGATTACCTTACATGGGGCGAAGTATAGATACTGATCGTACTCTTTAGCAGGTTTTTTATAATTATGGTTTTAGAATCATTGAGTTGTGGTATCGAACTCTATTGTTATAATTCTATAAGATTTTCTGTGGGGTTTCCCAAATGCAGAGGAGCTAACTAACAATCTAACTGACGAGGATTAACCCTTATCCTGCTAAAACCTAATTGGACATAAAATACGAATGTCCTAACTTTTAAAGCAGTAGCTGAAACCCTATAAAGTGACCATTCAATATATTCCTCTTTAAAAGTAGTTTCAGAAATTTTTCATACTTTCAATAAATTCTGAAGTTGACAATTTCCAAGAAATTTCACGACTTCTACCTTAAAAACTCAGCATGAAAAGAATTACTTAGTAACTTGCAAATGAATGTTGTCAGTCATCCAGATAGATAATCATAATAAAATTAAAACGTTTTCTGGAATTTGATGTTTTTCTCTTAGAAACAAACGTTTCGATCGAAACCTTCGACCTTCATCAGTGAGGGTTGTCACATGACAGCGGACTGCCACGTGACAAACATCGAGGAACAGAGGAGAGGGCCCGGTCCCAAGTGTGTGACAACGAGAACCGGAGGCCCCCCTTTCTGTTCAGAGTCAGTCCGCTATCACGTGACAACCCTCACTGATAAAGATCGAAGGTTTCGATCGAAACGTTTGTTTTTAAGAGAAAAACATCAAATTCCAGAACACGTTTTAATTTTATTACAATTACTTAATAACGCTCAAAACGTCAACTACTCTCCTTATCCTATTTGAACTGATTAATGACCCAACAAGCGTTGACATAAATAGTTGCTCCAACAACAACTGATTAGCGCCTTTGAAAACTGGAAAGATTCCCCATGTCTGAAATTATGAAATAATGCTAGTTTTAAAATACAGAAGATGCTAGTTATTATACTTCTGAAATAAGTCACATTTTACAGTACCATTTGAATCATTGTCATCATTATAAACATTTATTTACAGTTGTAATATACACAGTAGTATCAGTAACTGTAACTCATGTAACTCAAAGTCATTTCGTGCAAGGCAACTATCAAAGATGCATGTGCCATTGGTGAAAGACAAAAAATGCGTTTGACAAATTTAAGTACGTTTTAATTTAAACCCTATGACCACTGAACCAAACGTCGGGCTAAACTATGATGCCAAACTAAATCTCAAAGCTGTCTGAAATTCTATTCTCAGACTTGAGTGTTTTAAAACTATAACCTCTTAAGACTTCTCAGACAGATGTTTAACTATATGATCACACAGTCTTGCAAGTTTCCCACAGGACATCGACGATATCGGTGGCTAGCTGTACGTGGGAAGTGACGAGTTTGCCAAGGCCAATCTTTTAGCAAGACACTTCAGTGCATTTACCATGGGATAGCTACTATCTCAGAACGCCTTAATTGAATTTGAAATCCGGATACATATTAACCAATACATAAATATAAGCTCAGTCGTCGCTGTGCCAAATGTTGGCACATGTCAAGCCATAGAGATTTACTGGTCACGAGAAGGACGAAGTTAGTTGCAAAAACGTGCTGATTTTGAATTGAATCGGTGTTGGATTGCTGGGTATAGGCCTTAAAAATTTTGTTTTAAGTTGCAGTTTTGATAAAGTCTTAATGAAAACAGCGAGTTTCAACGGTCACCCGTTTCGAGTATAAAACATCTCTTATTTAGCGTTATCCAGTTATTTTGTTTTGATTGTTGCATTGTTTATTTCTTTCATGTTGCCTAATATCGGAAACTAAAAGACTAGCTTGACTTTTAATAGTAGGCTCGAACTAGGATCTCGAGCAAAACAAATTGGAACTCGCTTGTTTGTGATATGATACGAAAAACTTGTGAATAAAAACGATATCAAACTCTTAACATGTAACAATCTCAGTTTGTCTGATATCAACATTATTTACCTACATATCGTCCGATTTTATTAGTCACTCATATGATTTCAGACCGAAGTGGACTCCACCCAGCCCCATTACCATTATATATCTTGACTCATTTGCATATTTGGTGTATTCTTCCGTGGTTGTTTTTCGGTTTTGCGACCTACAAAGGTCTCATTTTTTCTTTGGATGCTCCTGCTCTCATTTCAATGTAAAAAATTGAATATAATCGTCTGCCGATAATCGATTAAGTTGCTAGTTTCAGGCCACGTTTCATTGTTTGAAAAAGAGCGGGAACCATGCGATTGGTCAAACTAGGAACACAATAATACAAGCAACGTGATTGGTTGAAAGTAATTATATCGGGCTTTTTCATTGGACCATTTTATTTTCACCGACACCGATTTGGCTTTTTTTAATTCACATGGCCATCTATCCTAAAAGTGTAATAACGGAGCATATACACAGATTCACGTTCCTATGCTATTGCGTATCAAATTAATCAATCCGTTATACTGAAGGGAAATCTAACTTCTTATTACCTGGTAAACCAAAGTTAGTAAAGTAGACTGGTTAAAAAACTTATCAAAATTCATAGAAGATTATACAATGCTGCTTTGTTTCACGTTGAGTGCAGGGTCACGGTTATATGATCTTTTGTTCTAGACGTGATGTTTTGTTAGACTATTGGCCGTTTGCTCATTTACATCTCAAAGCCTTTTGTAATCTGTGCAGGGTAACGTCATGTAAAAATAGGGAAAGAGAGAACAAAAACGTAGAACAAAGAAAGTCACTGGGTTTCATAACCAGTCAACTCAGTACTAACTATGGGTAAACTTTTTGAAAAACTTAATCAATCCTCAGGTGCTGCAACACTTTTCTTGATACAAACCAGTAAATTTTCCCGAGGCTCATTGCTCTAATTTTTTTTGGCGACTTCAGCCTCAACTTGTTTTTATTGTGTTCTTATTTCTGTGAGTGGCTTTTATTGAAAAAATTAGGAAGTATTAAAGGCACTGGAAAAAGAAAAGCCTCGCACCACACATGTATTGTACGGCTGTATTTAGAGACGAACTGCCTGAACAGTCTTTAGGGCCTCGAGTAATTAAATCTTTTTGTGTTTTATGCTGTATTGCTAACGTCGGCGTGTTTGGCGCAGTGGTAAGATCTCTGCCTTCCAACCACAAGGTGCCGGGTTGAAATCCCGGCACTGCCGAGAGTTGAACATTTGTCTGACCTTCTTTTCCGCCAAAGTTGACTCAGCTTTCCATCCTTACGGG
>JAOEJH020077935.1:0-10101 GCA_025448215.2 Palythoa grandis
AATATCAAAGTTTTATAATTAAATATCCACAATCACTAAATTGCTAACTTGCTTTAATAACCTCAAATATAGTTTGAAAAACTTCAGTCGTTTATACGCTGATTTTTATCGTTAAATACACATTATACATCCTTAAAAGAAAAGGAACTCAGAAAGGTTATAAATTTCATTTATGTGAAATTTTTGAAACCAGTGTCTCTAAATTAGCTCTTGACGTCACTATTGACGTTTTATTTAACATTTTCATACACCGAAATACAGATTTTAAAATCGTTTAATGATTTGAAAGCCACTTATACTAAACAGAGAGAAACTGTTTTATTATTCATGTTATATTGTTCATGACCCAGTAAACATTAGATCTAATTTCGAGACACAGATGACGTCACGACTGACGACACTGGCCAGATCCTATCCCTCCCGCTATTTTGCTTGAAGAGTTTATCTGGAACATTCCATCATCAGTTAATATTCCGCTTAGGCCAATATCACGATATACTTGTGAAGATATGCCTTTATAACGATATTGAGTCAGTTATCAGTAAGTATCTTCTGGTTTCAAGGGTGGTTACTATACTCTTATATTACGACCAGAAGTTGTGTCAAGTCTGTTAAATTGTTCCGCGTAAGGAAAATGCCCCCCAAAATCATTAGCTTCTATCATGAATGCAAACTTTGTGACCCTGTAGGTTTTCGATATTCTCGTGCTATTGGCGAATGCTACTGCGATAGCGTTTTTTTAACGCAAAAAGAGGAAATAAGATTCCGTTGCCGTTGGTCTGTTGTAAGTTGATGTTGAACGAAACTTGACATTCTTACTAGTGTAATACAGCGCGATATCAGCCCTGCAGTTTGAGAACTGCACAATACTTTTTGTTCCTCGAATTCTGAAGTCCAATATTTTACAGAAAGTCATGTGCAAGCCATCTTAGCACGTATAGAATCACACGGCCATAATTTACAACGTGTGAAGGAAACTCAGTTAAACGGTGAAAAGTATCCCGTGGCACACGCAAGCCTGACTAACAGAGCAAAAACATTTCTCATATTTGCAAGGTACTAGTCTTCCTGTTTCTACTCTGACAAAGACCTCAATAACCCGTTAAATATGACCGAGTGTTCGAAGACATTTAATATAAGCCCATTTAATCTCTAGGTAGCTATTGTTGTCAGTTCTTTGTATTGAAAGATTCGGCACCTTTAAATAAGAAAAGATTTTATGTGTAAAACTTCATCAACAAAAAGTTAAAACGACTTAGTACAAGTAAAGAAGAAAAATATCCTTGGAAATATATTGCGCAACTTAATTGAAATTCTTTTATCTCATTGTTGAGAGTCTGTCACTTCTGTGTAGCCTAATAGTTAAGCATAATTTAAATTTGATCCTATTCATTCACTTACTTTTTAAGAAAGTTAAGATTGCATTATTTTCCCTAAGTGAGATGATTATCAGCCAGGTCCGGGTTGTTCAAAGGCTGGTTAACTTTAACCCGGGGTTAAGCCAAAATTCAAGCAGCAATTGGGAACAACTGGGCTCTGATTACACTACAAAGCTGGCCATTGGTAAGACACGGCCAATCGAGAGTCAAAACAGGCAGTCTCAGAATACCGAGCATCACTGTCAACAAAAAGGAGAAAGAATACTCAGTTTGCACTTAAATTCTCCATTCCAAATCAACACAATTTTCCAACCGCCTTGCATTACGTGTAGCCATAAAAGTAGAGGTGACAGGAAAGCCTCATCGCCCGAGTTAAAACTAAACACAAAATTCGTTGATGATGCTGCTACAGTCAAATTAAAATTTGTTTAACAAATTTTAATGTTTGAATCATTTGTATAACCATTTTAAAAAAACTAATCACACTCCAAAAACGCGCACAAATATTTTTGGTTTTCGTTGAATGTATAATATTGAAATCAATTGTCTTGCCATTAAAATTGAAACTTTTGGTGAGCATGCGCGGTAATTAATCCAGTGGAAACCTCGCAGCAAAACACCGAATATTCAACCGTTATTTTGAAATGATTGACAGATGTCGTGCCTGATTGTAGTTGAACTGTGCGTAAAAAACATAAGGCCGGAAGCATGCTGCACTGAGTGAGAAACTCGACTGTAAACAAACGGAACTTTGAAGTACTTTTTAAGCGATCTTAAGGAAACATTGAAGGCACGCCATTTCTTCCCGATAATAAGGCAAGTTTCTTGGACTGAAAGACCGGTAAATGGTAAGTTTTGGTCTCGATCTATTCAACCAAATTATACAAAAACATTGACTGATTAATGCATATTTGTACCCTTAATACGACTTGAAACAAAACACCACAAGTATTTGGTGGTAATGGAAATTTAACATCACTACACGTATTAACAATTCATATTCAATTGTCAAAGCTGTGCTCTTCTTAATCAAAGCCTGAGACGGTTTATAGTTACAAAATAAACATTCACATCAACGGGTAAAATATTCAAAAAACACGTCATTCGGCTTGATATCCCGACGCGTGTCACAATGAAGCAAGACAAACTATATGCGGAATCCGTAGACAAAAGACTTAAATTTAAATGAGGCAACTGCAGTCTTTAAACAAAGACCAACGTTTGGTTCACGATTTGTCTTACAGCTGTCTATCTATGGATTGTGGTTGCACTTATTTACAGACTCACAATATTAGTGAAAGCAGTTTGTGTGTATACTCTGCCCATGGCATTATGGATTTATGCTCCACAACTATCTTAAAAGAGTTATTATTTCTAATTTTTATACCAATTCGCCTCAAGGTTTGAAAGAAATTAAGACTCAGACAGTTTAAATTTTCTTGTTTTATTTATTCTTTTATGAGGATAACTTTTTAAAAGCTTTCGTGCTGCAACCCCAAAACCTAATGACTCCTCTTTGATTACTGTCGGCAACCGTGAAGGAAACGTGCTGGGCCAATACTGTTGAATATTGCCCCCATTTCAATTTCATCAGGCTACGGGCAATATTTTCACACGTGAGCAGTTAAGGAAATAAAAAATGGAATTCATTGAGGTTGGGTAAACAAAAACGCTGGCATGCTGCTACGACATTCGTCTGGAATTATAAATAAACTTTAGGTTGACTAATAGAACATAGAAGATGGCGTTAGTGAATTCTCATCTTCCAAGTTTTTAAACTTTTAAAATATGTTATTTTAACGATAATGAATTTTTTGAAAGAGAAAGATCTTACATATTAATGTTTTACTTTAGGAGATTTTTTCTAATTTCGTTTACCAGGGTTTTTTTTATAGCAAAATATTTTTAATCAGCAAGTTTTGAGATGCACCTGCATGTTTAATGACAAAATTAACGATTCGCAATTGAGTCGCAACTAAACTGTAAAGATATGTATATATACACACAAAAATATTAGGCATTTCTTTTTGCCATTTCATGCCAATATAAGGATAAGATACATTTCAGTTAATTTCTATATTGGTCTGGGATTTAGTAAGGAAAGTTTCTCAGCAATGGGGGAAGCTTGTTAACTCTACTTTGCACGGCTATATCTGTCTATATGATACAATGATAGGAAACGTAATAACAAATATGGCGGGAAAATGACATGCGCAGCCAAGCTTGTAGCTTAGAATCAGATATCGAATCGATTCCTTTCAGGCTGGAAAATCTACCGGAGCAGTCATGCAAGACGACCAACAGCAGGCAGCAAACATATTGATGAAGCAAACACCGGGGACAACAACAAGTGAAACAGTCATGAAAAAGTCGCAGTTTGCATCGAACTCGCGTTTCTCGTTTTCTTGGAGAGATTTAGCAAGAAACTTGTACATGCACGACGAGTTAGCCATTGCTAATGGAGAGTTGACAACAAACGCAAAACGCGAAGGAACAAACCGGACAAGCAATAAACACTGTAAGTTGCCTTGTATACTACAAAAAGTGCGTTTGTTCATCTCCTTTTGTGCAGATTACGTTGACAAGTTATCTTCGGTGTGAAAAAAAAAAGATTTTTATCAAGATGAAGAGAAAATATTTTTAAATTAGTTTGCCGCGTAAAACAACAAGCTGGAGTTAAGGAATATAATAATTCTTTCAGTTTCACTCTGGCAAAGAAAGAACTAACAAATTGCGTTTCCAGTTCACTAAAGAGGTTTGACGAAGCATTTTCAAATCTTCTATAGAGCATTCCATCTTTAGATAAAAAGCTGTTTGAGTTGTTTACTTTAAGTTGCAAACTGCTTTTGTTGTGGTAACGTCTCCTAGCTGCATTGTGCATACTGTTAAAACTTCAGTACCCACGCAAACACTAGCTCATTGGCAATAAAAAGCTGTTAAATTTTTAAAACTAAAACTATTCTACATTGATTTAATTTTCATTTCAAAATGTTGCCTGAAGCAAGAAGTGTTTCAGCTTCTATTTTAAATTCAAGTTACAAATAGCGAAAGGAACTTTTTTTAATTCAAAAACGTAACTTTTGCCTCGAGGCTCAGAAAATAAATTAATCGCACCATGATCATGGCGTTGGTTGAGTTTTCTTTGAACGCCTGAGCGTTTTCGAGCCCTAGCGGAACAATTACCAAACACATGGTGTCTGATCCGTCGTTAAATAACGATTCGCCACATGGTTTCTAATTTGCAAGAAACACAAAGAAACATTACAAAATAGCGGCTTTGCAAAAAGAACCTCTTTGTTCAACACCATTAAAGCAGAGTGTTGGAATGTCTTTTTTCTTTCGATGTTGCTTCTGTTTTACCAAAAACATGAAAGAGAATGGTAAGCCCACTAACATAGATTCTGTATCCATTTTTAAAACTTTCCATGATCTGTTTTCCATCACAGACAAAAGACACTATTCGAATTTTTTTATCTAACCTCATGCTGTGTCGAAGCGGGTGTAATTATATTTTTTATAATGAGGTCTTAACAAGAAAGCATCATTATATTAATTTAATCACAAATCTAATCAAAGTCTTAATGGTAAATATCACAATAATATCTCTTCTATCTCATGAATTATCAGGTTTAACTAGTTATGGAGAAAGCATCGTATTACGAGCACAGTATTTGTACTTTTATAGCATTCAATACCATCGCTTCAACCTCTCTTTTTACTTTCATAACTTCTACATAGAAATTAGAATGACACATAACTCTCGATAGTAAACACTTGAACCTTGGGTTGTATAAAGTGTTCATCAAGGTTTGTTGGATGAGCACTTCTAATTACGCAACCCAAGACAGATCAATAGAATAATATTTTTAACAACTCTTATAAATGTACTTAGGCGTCTTTCAGCAGCACTGCAGTAGGTTTATGGAAGGAAGCACTCATTTGAATTTATTTCAACCAGAAAAAGTATTCAGAAAAAGATATGAAAAAATTTGCTTTGTTGTTTTACAATGCAATACCCGAACGCGATGAAAAACCCTGTCCTCCTCTTCTTGATTAGTTGATAAAGTCGACATTTTTTATCTGCTTATTAAAAAAATAAACAAAATGATAGACTAGCTTTATGTCCTCGATACAAAGTTAACAAACTGACTAAAACGTTATCGACTAGAAATGCACCATTTCTACTTTCACATTTTTATTAAACTGCAAATATAAAAGATAAATTTATTCAAAATGTAATTTGTCTTATGACGTAGTTATTGGATGTGATTTTGTGACATGTAAATGAATTATACAATCGATATATTTAAATTTTAATGATTCAGGTTGTTCATCACATGAATGTGACACATTATCAATGAATTATAAAAAGCTTTCTTCGCTTAAAAAGGCATTTGATTTTTTTCTTAACTTAAAAATGTTCTGGGTTTTTTTTATTTGATTTTCTAAGCATTCAGTTTTGTTACAATCCGAACCTTCGCCTTGCAACACTCGAACGAATACCAAACTTGTATCATCACATTGTGCTTGTTCGCATAAATTCTTTGCGTCATTTGTTAGGTTTAATTTATGTGTAAATGCCAAAACTCTGATAAATTGCTATATTTAGGAACAGAACAACACGAGATTTCAGCGTTCTTCAATTTTACATTACGCTGCTCAAAGTAAAGAAATTTTATTTTAAAAACCGCATTGGCCGACGTAGATTTACGAATGCGCTGTAAGAAAGAAAACTAAAATGCGAGAAAAGCGACATGCCGCAGAACAGCGGGAGAGTGACTTAATTCAGTTTTACTCGGAGCGCCATCGAATGTCTTGTGGAAACGACTATATTCTTATTTTTTGTAAGAATCAGTAAGTTTTGCCGAGGCTCGTTGTTCTTAACCTTTTTGTGACCTCAGCCTTAATTTGTTCTCATTTCTGTAAGCGTTTTCATTGAACAAAAATAAAACAGAAACAAATATATTGGAAAACGAAGTGCATCGCACCACACATGCACTGTACGGATGAGTTTATAAGGCGAAGAACCTTCATTGTTTACTTAAATGTCTTTAGACTTTAGACTTTAGGGCTCAGATCATAGCGAATATCTTTATGGGTTTTTTAAAAAACTTTTATGCTGTGTTGCTAAGTTAAGTTACGAGTTTCAGTCAATTTTCTTTCAGAAAAATTTTTCTTGTTATCGAGCCTCAGCCTGAGCTTGTTCTTAAATTGTTCTTAAATTTTAACCAACTTGAGCGTCGTTATTCTTATAATATAAAGTATGCGTGTAAAGCATAAAATGTGCTACTAAACGTCCAGCGCTCAGAAATGGGTAAAACAGACAGAATCAGTATCAATACTTATGACCCTTCAAATATAACGACAACCATTGACAATAAATCTAATCCGAATCTTATTGCGCATGGCACACTGATGGCACCTCGAGTGTCTACATTGGGTTAAAGGAGTGATAACCGTAGATCTAATGATACAAACACACTTGTTATTGAAGTCGGTCCAAAAGCACCTGAAGAGGTTTTGTTTCAATAAAGTGTTTGCACGTGGCGAGCTCATGAAAACATGCAAACGCACGATTTCCGCTCTGGACAAGCACCGCCACCATGCTTAACTCTTTTCCTGTTGAGGTTTTAAAGCTAAAGTCACAGAATTTTTCAAGAATTGGCAACTTCGGAATTTGTTGAAACAATGAACATTTTCTGAATCTGCTTTTCGGGACGAATAAAACGAGTTGTCACTTTACAGGGTTTCAACGAACCATTCAAAAAGTAGGACCTTTTCTAGTTTATGCGAAATTAATTTTATAGCGGGATAAGGTTTTCAGTAATTAAAACAAGGTCATTAACTTTCCACACGAATGCTCCACTTTTTAATTTAATTTTTCCATGCAGATTATCTGTGAGCCAAGCAGTCGTCGAAAGCGTAAATGCTATTGTTACAGTTTTGTTGCATTATCATCAAAAATCTTTCAGAAAAATATCTGCCGGAAGGCGTTGTCAGCCCGACCTTGCATGACTAAACTGAGTCGAATCCATTTTTCAAATTGTACGTGGCCAAAAATAACGTGTAAAAACATTTATGAAAAGCATGTTTAACGGAAAATGTACGCGAGCAGAATTAATCACATAGAAACCAACAACCAAAGAGTGGCTGTGTTCGTGCTGCGAGCTTTATTATATAGTTTTGAACTTAGCTTAAATTTAATCTCTTGCGGTAAATCAATAACATGTGGCCGACAACTCACCATATTCGCAAAGTGGATTATCTCAATAAGGGAACTTGAATAGCGAAATAATATTGCGGCGCTTTTGTTGAGAATATGTTTTCAAGTGATGTTGAGTGCCGCTTTTGAACAATGAGAAAGAAATTAGCATAAAGAGTAGTACATTCATTTTATGTTTTGCCTTTCTTTAGAATGGCACAGAACTGACTCTATCAATACAAAAATGACGTAGCCTCAGTTGATATAACTCGTGAAGGTATAAGGGACGGATATAAAGTGCGCTGGGAAGGAGAAGGGGGGGGGGGGGGGTGGGGGTTGGGGGTTGGGGGTTGGGTCCCGATTGTGCTCGGCAACCTTTGAGCAACTTTTCGCGTTTGGAGCAACTTTTTGCGGTTCAAGCAACCTCGAGTAAGTTTTGCCTTTCAGAGCAATTTTTGAGCAAAATACAGAGGACCTATTGACCTTGGGACTTTCCAGCTAGGTTGCATAATATAGATTTAGAATTATAAGCGTTACAATTTATCAACATCAGTCTCTGAAGATGACCAGTGGATAATGGTTGAAATATTAGAAATCAACGAAATGTATCAGCTTCTCGGAGTGTTATTACAATTTATCAACATCAGTCTCCGAAGATGACCAGTGGACAATGGTTGAAATATTAGAAATCAACGAAATGTATCAGTTTCTCGTATTGTTATTTCTTGTTAAACTTTATGCCAAAACGAATGTATGTAAGGATGTAAAACAAAGTTATTTTTCATAGCGCATTAAAACCTTTTTTAAAATGAATTTGAAGCAAAATCAAGATATCAACGATCAGTGATCTCCTAGAACTTTCTATCTTGGTTTTTGACCCCAATATTGAGTCAAAAAGTGTTTTTCGGAGCCGTTGTGAAACTAATTTTAACATATTTCTAGGGTGTCCGCAATGTCACCAGGAGCGCGACGGAGAATGCCCTCTACACGGAGCCAATCGGGCCTTTGTAAAACCCGTAGACCCGGAGAAAGAAGGATTGGATTTAACCCACGCTATTAAGTCCTTTCCGGAGGAAGTACAACTGTGTCGATCAAGTATTCCCGGTGTTGGATATGGCGTGTGCGCGAGGCGAACTATTCCAATCGGCACTTGGATTGGTCCTTACGAGGGGCTACGGATTGACCCGAGTTACGTCACACCAGATATGGACACGTCATATATGTGGGAGGTAAGTACTGTAAACGCTGAAATAAGTTCCCCCATCCCCACGACGAGCTGGATAATTTCGGGCCTTGGGCTTTTTAGTTCTTTTTGGATTTAGTTGTTTAGACAGGGGGGTCAGTGTGAGAAGAGAGATGGAGGATAGGGGGGAGGGGGAATGGTTTAAAACGCACGTACAGCAAAAGACATGAAGCTATTTTGGCCGAAAAATCCGATGTACCATTGCAGTATAAGGATTCAATAAAGTCTTGTGTCTTGTCTTTTCTAATCTTGTCTTGTTTTGTCTTGACATGAAAATGAGTCAATGATTCTCATCCGCTTGACACTACAGAAATCGGAGATAAGTACCGGCTCCAATGAGTCGCTTAGACTCGTAAAAGCGTTTAGCTTATAGCTTGGCGCATTTAACATGTAAACTTCCACTTATAAAAGTCTTGTGTAACAGTTTTGATTCTTCCTTTAATTTCTCAAGTGTTGCCTTTGAATAAAAGTGACATTTTACAAGTAAACATAATAGGTTTTTTTACCTTAGCTTTCATTTTCATAAACACATGCATGTTATAGTGGTAATGACACAGCCACTAAATAGGGCACTATGGCCTCGTGGGTCAGAGGGACTAAGCCCGTACTGAAACCTTTACAAAAAGAGTGAGCCTGAATGTTAGCAGCCATGGACAGCTGTTTCGGCCTTGTTGGGCCTCATAAGCACGGTACAGCTATAACAATCATGAAAGCATAACGCTTGTGGGATGTGCCTGGAGGAATAAATATAACTGTGTTGCACATGTATAAGCTAATTTTTCCTTATTTTCTGTTTATCTTCATAAGATCTACAAGGACGGGAAGCTGTTTTGCTTTATCGACGCTTTGGACCAAAACACGTCAAGCTGGATGCGATTTATCCGCTGCGCCCGTAATAAGGACGAGCAGAACCTGTTTGCTTTCCAGTATTTGGGGAACATTTACTATCGCGCGTACAGGGAAATACCGCCTGGTAACGAGTTGTTGGTTTGGTATGACGACAAATATCCCCAATACATGGGGATACCTGCTGATATATACGACTTGTCCATCATGAACGCACGAACACAGAATGGAGGCCAACAAGGTAAAATTTTAACATCATTTAACTACTGATAGGAGAGTCAGTAAAGGGAGTTTATTGGAGACCTGAGGCGAGATAGCTAGCAAGCTAAATCCTTTTACGAGCCTAAGTGGTCCATAGACCCTTTTCACGCCAGCGTGACATTGATAAATATTCCGTTTTTCAAAAAACGAAATTCATCATCAAATTTGTC
>JAOEJH020078129.1:0-10097 GCA_025448215.2 Palythoa grandis
AAGGACGTGGATCGGCTGGGATTACAGGTCGTGATCTACCACTTGAGGTAGAAGGACGTGAATCGGCTGGGATTACATATATAGACGGTATTTATCAAAATTTAAGCACTTTCAATGGCATTTTAAAGAGCCACTTAAATTTGTAAGCTAAATAAATGGAGAATGAATCGACTTGCCTCGCTTTTGGTGTTTTGATACTTTCCTAATGTTTTAAACTATGGGCATAAAAATGTTAGTAGCCTAAATCCCAACTGCAACAACATCTACATCCACATCCACATCCACATCGGTTTGTGTTTGGGGTGAGTGCGGGCGCGCAGCAGTGTTTTCTTTCATATCACACAAAAAGCTATCTGTAAGTGCGAATGTGCTTGGTAAACAGTTAAAGACATTTGTATCTGATTGCAGTGTAATCATGGAGAACATAACAGGTGTCAGCGATAATGTGACTAACCAAACAACAGATCGGGGTTGCCTTAACGAGATTAACAGGAACGCAACAAAGATTGGCTTTACAGTGGCGTATGTCGTTATTTTCATCATAGCAGTCGTGGGCAACTCCTTAACGATCTTCATTGTGCGGACCTACAAAGACATGCCAAAGGTTTGTGCTTAGAACCTCCATCCCGTGTTGACGAATATAAAATAAATCATTCGCTGTGTACGCCGCGTGAAAACTAAATAAAGAAAATCATAAAACCAACTAATAACTGATAATAAGAAATAAATATTTAGAAATAAACTGCTCATCGCCACGAGATGAATATTAAAGCTGACGTTTCGTACGTTAGCTCTTTTCCAGAGTCATTTATGACGCATAAAACAAATTTTACACTTCGGTTTAGAACATCTATCTCTGTCTACTAAATTCATCTTGCTAACGTTTGCTTAGGACAAGAATTAATTAAAAATCTTTTCAGTCAATAATCAATTTTAAACTCTCCTAGCGTCAGCACAACACAGGTAGCATAAGAGTCCGTTATGGACAATACGCATCAGTTACTTCAGGGTGAATAAGACTGACACGCTCATTTTTTATGCGTTAGGTACCATTCAACTACCTCATTATCAACATGGCGGCTGCCGACATCATCGATGCCGTATTTGCAATAACTTATGCTGTACTCTACATCTATATACAAAACACGTGGTTTCCAGGTCTCTTTGGTGTTATCACGTGCAAGCTGATGTTCTTTGCATCGGTTATCTCCATTGCTGCATCCGTGTTTACGTTGATGATCATGGCTATAGACAGGTACACCCACCAGGGTTCCTCTAGTCCATTGATTTCATGTTTAATTGTTTCTTTGTCTGATGGAGGCGAGCAAATTACATTCCCTTCTCTCAAGAAAATTGACTAGAAACTGCTTACATTTAAAAAAGCGGTTTAGATTATAAGTTATCTGCAAGATAAGTATGGCGGATAAGGGGAAGCGAACGGTCCCTTAAGGGGGTATGTACTACTGAAAATTCATGAAATAGAGGTTTTGAGATAAGGTAACTTAAAACTATCATTTCTCCAAAAATAAAACCGGGGAGTCTCAGAATCGCATATAGGTATGATCTTACATAAAAGATGTTCACGTGACAGTGTTCGCCATACTTGAAATAATTTTCTATAGGGCGGTTTTACGCGTCAAAACACAAAAAAATATGCTTTTTTGTGTAATTTTGGCCATTTGCTAGTGCCTGAGCTCATCATGAAGGGCCGAGAAGGCTTAATCCTTGCTAATATCGAAGAACTGTTTATTGGCACTGTGAATTTTACAAAAACTTTGGCACGATTGGTTTGATCGACTAACGGTTTGTCATTCATGGAGACGGGGCCAAATTAGCAAATGTGCCTGGTCTCGCAAGCTGCATTCTTCATTTCTGTAATTTCTATCAAATGGTACATCTGCACGAATTTTTTTTTGCTGTATGCAAGCCTGGTCCGAGAGTTTAAAAATCTTTAAATTATTTGTGAGGAGGACTCTCCCGCGCGAGTTTTTTTCAAATTTCCCAGGATGCAATGCACCGAACTTGTGTTGCATGATGATTGTGCAAGGTTTCCAAAGAAAATGAGCGGTTTCACGTTCGAATTGTCAAGACCAAAGCAGAAAAATTCTTTTCAATGATTTTTGAGTGGATGAAAGATTATAATCATTAGTAAGGTTTTAAACCTCTTTGTTTGCAGGTAAACTTTGTGTTCTCTTTCTGTGCAGTTTTTGAATGAAGTCAAATTTTTGTGAAATATTAGTCCCAGTATTATTAAGAAAACTCATAAATTGGTTTGTTTCTCACTTTTTCCCGTTTTTTTCCATATCTCACAAACTCATTTGCATTAATATTTCTCTAAAGGAATTTTTTTATTACACCAACTATTAATGTGCTTTTTAATTAACGTAAAGTATTAGATTTGTAAACATTGCCCTCCTCCAGAATTTTAGATTAATTACTTATTTTATGTATCAAATATGAGCCAGGCAATCCCTCTTCAAGACAAACCCAAAACATTCCAGAGTCTTTATTTTGTATTGGCACAGTGGGCAAAATACTTGTTTTTCACAAAGCAGAAAACTTCATTTTTTCACATTTTTATTTTTCTACACAAACACTGATTTGGAAAAATTCCGCGAGTTTGAGGTTTGTTTCCTAGATCCGTATAAGCAGTGTCTGCGAAAAATAGTTTCGATCAACCAAATGTTTGTAATGGAAGTATTTTTTAACAACCTTAACAAAGTTTGCTGTGTTTCCAAGGCAACGATAGACTCAAATGGTTATTGTGTTGGCCCGATTTCATGACGGGTATGTAGTGTCTATGGTTAAATATCAATCATAATGGGGTTGTTATGCAATATATGGTGATTGATAGGGATTATGGGTAATAAAGGTATACGAGAGTTCCAAGATGGCAGTTGTGCGTGCTTGATGTTTAATTCATAAATATCTGGTTCGATTAACACAACACAACACAACACAACACAACACAGCACAACACAACACAACACAACACAGCACAACACAACACAACACATTCTTTATAAATATAAAGTTATATACAGCTATACCTACAGATAGCAAAAGCTAATCGAGGCAGGTATTAGATAAAATAAGATATTATACAAATGTCATAAATTGCAAATAGATTCAAGTAAACAGAAAAGGAGGAAAAGGAAGCTTCCTATTTGTTCTACCAAGTCCTTGTTTTCATCTCTTAGTTTTTGAATGTCGTCAGACTTTGTCATGTTATGAGAAGTGTATAAAATTCAGAAGACTTAAGGATTTGGAAGAGGATTGCGAAACACGTCCGCTCGTCACGCTCCGCTCACCTCACCTCACTGTAGATCCTACAAATTGGCAACGAGGATGATTTAGAAGTATTTTCAATACATGACAGCGATTAGATGGCTGTACAACTTGAAACTGGAGGGTAGCTCAGTTCGACTGTAGCGGAGATCCGAAAAGTATCGGTCCTCGATGGAAAAAGTGGAAAACTAGTTTGAATTCTATTCGGATGGGAAGGGGGTCAAAGATGCGAAGCAAAAGACGGCTCTTCTTCTTCATTCAACAGGTCCTGGAGTACAGGAAATATCTCTAACACTTCCAGAAGGAGAAGTTGAGGAAAAATTGAACGAGTACGAAATGGCCGTGCAAAAGTTGGACGCGCATTTTGCGCCACGTGTTAATATACCGTTGGAGCATCACAAGTTTCGAATGATGGCTCAAGAAAACTCTGAAAGTGTTGATCAATTTATTGTAAGGCTAACGAGACAAGCAGAAAACTGTGATTTTGGAAGGACGATGAGGGAACAAATTCGGGATCAAGTTATTGATAAGTGTAAAAACAACGCCATTTGACGAAAGCATTTAGAAAAGGGGCAAGCTAACTTTAGCGACTTTGCAAGATATTGCTCGAGCGATGGAAGCTGCGAGTGCCCAGGCGACAAAAATAGAGAGTGCAAGTCGTGGAAATGTCAATGCGTTAGAAGCGAAAGAAAAGAAAGGTGATTCGAAGACCTGCTATCGTTGCGGGTGAAAAGGCCATTTTGGCCGTGACAAACACTGCCCAGCATTGAAAGCCACGTGCCACAAATGCCATAATCAAGACCATTCCCAGCGTATGTGCAAAACAAAGAAGAGTTTCTCCGGAAAACCAAGGCAAGAGGGGTCAAGACGGAAAGAAAAATCGGGCAAAGTAAACTTTGTGGATAATGAAAATATATGAATATGCTTTTACTGTCACGGAAGGAACTGTCAATAGTATTGAAGATGGAACTATTGATATTTTTGTAGATGTTCAAGTAAACAATGTTTTAATCGACTCTAGTGCCTCTTGTAACATAATAGACGAAGAACTAAGGGAGCAGTTAAAGAAGCAAAAGATTAAATGCAAATCAACAAAAATGACACAAAAATTTTATTCTTATGGATCACCAACACCACTGAACACACTGGGAAAATTTTGTGCTACTGTCAAAGTGAATGGCTGCCAGACCGAGGCAGAATTTGTTGTCATTGATGGAAAAGGCAAACCTTTACTGGGACGGAAAACATCCATAGAACTGGGAGTTTTAAAACTCAGTATAAATGAGTGTAATGCAGTTAAAGAATCTCTGTTAGACAAATTTCCAGAATGTTTCAAACGACTGGGAAAACTCAAGGGTTACCAAGCCAAAATTCACATCAACCCAGATGTTACACCAATATATATAGCACAGAGTGCACGGAGCATTACATTCAGCATGAGAAAAAAAGTTGAGGCAAAGCTGCAAGAGCTGGTGGAGGCAGATGTGATAGAAAAAGTTGAAGGCCCAACCCCCTGGATGAGCCCAGTCTGTGTTGTTCCAAAGCCCTCCGGGGATATTCGATTGTGTGTTGACTTGCGGCGTGCCAGCGAGGCTGTGATACGTGAAAGACACCGCATTCCTACAGTTGATGGGGTTCTTCAAGGGCTTAAACAAAGCACTGTTTTTAGTAAATTAGACCTTAAATGGGGTTATCACCAAATTGAACTCGGAAAAAAAATCAAGGGAGATCACAACATTTGTCACCAATGGAGGATTATTTAGATACAAACGTCTAATGTTTGGAATTACATCATCTCCCGAACTGTATCAACACGTTAATCAGCAAGTGCTACAAGGCTACAAGGGAGTGTGTAACATTTCTGACGATATCGTTGTACATGGTCGGGATGAAAAAGAACATGACCAGCGTTTGGAGACTGTGTTACAAAGATTACGTGACAAGGGATTGACTCTGAACAAAGATAAGTACGAATTTGGAATTTCAAAGATCACATTCATGCGACTTGTTATCTCTGGTAAGGGAATTGGTCTTACAGAAGAAAAAGTGAAGGCAGTAGTTGAGGCCAGAGAGCCCGAGAATGCTTCTGAGGTACGTAGTTTTCCGGCTAGGACTTTTAAATTTTTGTGCACGTTTTCTTCCTGAACTAGCTACTACTGCTGGGCCACTAAGGAGACAGGTACTCGAGATAATGTACCATTTGTTTGGCAGAAAGAACAGCAGAAAGCTTTTGATTTGTTAAAAAGGAAATTCTCTAATGCAGAGACTTTGGCACATTTTGATCCAAATGCCAATACACAGGTGACTGCTGATACAAACCCTGTGGGTCTTGGAGCTGTTTTAGTCCAAGAACAGGGTGGCAAATCTCGAGTTGTCACCTATGCTAGCAAGAGTTTAACTGATGTTGAACGTAGGTACTCACAAGCTGAAAAAGAAGCTTTGGCCTTAGTATGGGCTTGCGAACGTTTCCACGTTTACTTGTATGGAATTATGTTTGAGTTGTTGACAGATCATAAACCCCTTGAAGTGATTTACTCAAACAAGTCGCAACCTTCTGCAAGAATTGAGCGATGGGTATTACGACTCCAACCCTATAGCTTTTGTAGTCAGACACATTCCAGGCAAACAAATGATTGCGGACACATTGTCGCGTCTTGTTAAAGACCAGAGAGGTCAACTTAATTATCTTAATGTTGCAGAAGAATATGTGCGCTATGTTGCAGACAATGAAACACCGCAAGCCATTCCTGTTACTGAAATGGAACATGAATCTGGAACAGACCCTGAGTTATGTATATAACGTGACTGCATTCAACATGGAAATTGGGACAATTTTCCAGCTACTTACAAGTGTGTGCGGAATAAACTCTGTGTGTGCTAGGAAAACTAATATTGAGGGGCACGCGTATTGTTGTACCCCAGAAATTCAGGAGGCGTGTCATGGACCTGGCACACGAGGGACATCAGGGCATTGTAAAGTCAAAACAGCGCCTCAGGACAAAGGTGCGGTGGCCAGGCATAGACTGTGACACTGAGCGCGGGTGTAAATCGTGCCATGGGTGTCAGCTTGTTAGCAAGCCAGACGCACCTCAGCCACTCAAGAGAAGTGAGTTGCCACAGCAGCCATGGCAACACCTAGCTACAGACTTGATGGGTCCTTTGCCATCAGGGGACTATTTACTAATAGTCGTAGATTATTTTAGTAGATATATGGAAGTAGCTATTACGAAGACAATTGTGTCTAAAAGGATTATTGAATTGTTAGAAGGCATTTTCGCAATGCATGGGCTCCCCGGCAATGTCACTTAAAACAGATAATGGCCCGCAATTTGTTTCCGAGGAATTTAAAAGTTATCGCAGCGAAAATAACATAGAGCATAGGACCTCGACTCCAATGTGGCCGCAAGCCAATGGAGAAGTAGAAAGGCAAAATAGTACCCTTTTAAGAGCAATCAAAATTGCACAGGTAGAGAAAAAAAAACCTAGCACAGGGAGTTGTTAATTTTTCTAATGGCGTACAGAAGTACGCTTCACACAACATAGGTGTCAGTCCAACACGATTGTTATTTGGAAGAGAAATTAGAACTAAGCTCCCTAGTGTAGAACAATTTGGACCAGATTATAATGAGGTCAGGGACAGAGACAGTGAGAGAAAACAGAAAGGGAAAGATTATGCAGACAAGAACAGAAATGCAAAAGAGGGCGACTTAATGGTCGGTGATCAGGTCTTGTTAAAACAAAACAAAACAAAACAAAACCAATAAGTTGTCTACAACCTTCGAGTCTAAGCTATATGAAGTAGTTGGTAAACAAGGAAATGAGGTCATGATCAATCACCAGATGGTGTAAGATATGGTAGGAATGTAAGCCATGTAAAGAGGTATATGAGTCAGGAAAGAAACGATCAGAGTAGTCAGGAGTTAACTGATCGTGATAATGTTAGTGTTGATGTAAGCCCTGATTCTGACGACAATGGTATTTTAGAACTACGAGAAGTGGCAACAACAATGCCAGTTAGGCTGCAGAGGGAGCGCCGAGCTCCAGAACGGTTCAAAGATTATTATTTGCCTAAGCCATAGTAAATAATAATTTCATTGGCAGGAATCATTATTTTATTGTTTCTTTTTCATGTGGTACAGTTTGCAAGTTCTGCATTTTGTTTGATTTTCATACAAATAATTGTAGCAAGTATAAATCTAAGGGAAAAGGGGATTGTAGTGTCTATGGTTAAATATCAATCATAATGGAGTTGTAATGCAATATATAGTGATTGCTAGGGATTATGGGTAATAAAAGTATGTGAGAGTTCCACGATGGCAGTTGTGCGTGCTTAATGTTTAATTCATAAGTATCTGGTTGGATCCGGTGTCATCTGTGGCTGTAGATCCTACAGGGGAGTTGCAAGGTGGTAGAAACTTCTTAAAGAAAACTTGATTTTGGAAAAAAATGTTCAAGTTCTATAAGGGTTCCTTAAAAAACGAAAGTCTCGAAATCTCGTTATACTTTTTGCCATGTCTCGAAGTCTCGTATCGGAGTCTCGGATTTTCCTCGGATATTTTGTATCGTTAAGTCTCGGTCCTGGATTATTCATTGCTTTCAAAAATCTCGAGCTCGGGTTTTAAAAAGGCCATCTCGGCGTCTCGGACAGTTTCGGATTTACCATTCGCTATCCCTCTGACATTAGAAACTGCATTTTTTTTTGTTGAGATACAAAAACTAACCAGTGACAAGTAAAGGATGTTTAGAAAATTTCAAGATTTAGTTCAAATTATTTTCTTTGCTCATAGGTTTAGGGCGATAGTCTACTCATTAAGGAAACCTCTGACACTCCGAGAAGTAAAAATCTGCATCGCCTTTATCTGGATTATCTCCGGAGGAATATTCAGCACAGACCTCTACCGCGTTACGGTGTTCCTAAACCCTCATGATAAAAACAACGAAAACTGGTACATATGCAGTCATGACTACAGACCACAGGGTACCACGACTTTTGCTGATGTCCAACGCGACGCAATCATGAAGTTCATTATAGTCTACGCAATACCGTTACTGATCATGATACTGTTGTACTCCGCCATAATGTTTTTCATGTGGAAAAGAACATCACCAGGAGAAATGTCTGACGTTCATCAGGTATATCATTTCTATGGCAGAACACAATAACCACTGTGCGTACCTGCTTGTTGAGATTATTCATATCAGACTTTTTTTATCGTCAAACCAAATAGCAAAACACTTTTGTTTGTGAATTTTTTGTTTTATTGCACAGAATGCAATAAACTTAACTTGACTTGACTTGACTTGAATGCATACCAAAATTATAAAGAATTCACAGTCCGACAAGTCTGGGGTCCGACATGTCTGATAGTTATGTCAAATGTTGACCCACCCTATATTGTAGTTGCCTTTCAGTAGCTTAGCAGCATCGATCACAAAAATGGGCTCGATTTGCGCTTGGGGCACGTGATTTTTTTCCTACATTCGTTCTCTTAATATTCTAAAGAAATATCTGAGTTCTCTGCCAAGAGATGAAAAAGTTATTCAAAATATGACGTATGGACATCAATTATCAAAGTACAAAACTTCAGTAAAGTTATACAACACTAATACTGAGAGAGAAACATAATATTGACGAGAACTGGGCATTATCAGTAAAATAAGAACTCTGTTTCTTTATGTACAATCTTATTTTTTTCAGTTGCTGTTTTGCCTTCATCAATCTAAAAAGAGAAAGGCAAAGCTTTAATCTTGGCAGTACAGCTTTAAAAATCTCGTTTTTGCGTTCTTATCCTCCCATTGTAGGCTTAACTAATTTTGGGAGCACAGCATTCGTTTGATAAAACAGCTGTCCTCTCGCACCGTGTTCTCAAAACGTCATGCTCTTGTAAACAGCCCAAAATTTCATTATAGACTGATAAGAAAATATTAATTCCTAAATAACCATTTAACTTGAACAAGAATGTTTCTTGAAAATGAAAAAATCAAGAAAACAAGCTACAATTTCGCAAAACATATTTTATATCATATATGTAATAAGAAATGATAAAATTTTATCCATTTCCTGTCTAATTGATTATACTTTCTGTCTTGTGTATATTCAGAAAAGAATAGAGCGCCAAAAACGCAAGGTGATAAGAATGCTGGTTACCATAGTGACGGTGTTTGCTGTTTGCTGGCTCGGAGTGCACGTGATTCACTTATTGACTGGGTTCAGTGACTTAATTTCACGGTATGTAGGTTTATGTGCTCTTCTGATCATTAATGAAACTATGCGGTTTGTCACAATATGCTATGGACAGGTAATAACGAAACCGGAAGTGGATTGAGCTTTGTAACCTTGCTTGACCTTGGTTGAAGCGAGAAAACCTCGGCGCGCTCGTCACAAAGTAAAAGTTGTTGAACAAGAAAAACAAAATGTGGAGGAGCGTAGATTTGGAAGCACGAACAGAACAAGATATCGAAAAGTTGCTAGAAGAAAAAGAGTCTAAATCCACGAAGAATTCAACCAAACAAGCCTTGAGAATTTTATTCTAGTTTTTTATAGTAAGCTTAATTGATATCATTCTTATCGTTTCTTCTGCATATTTAACCAGTTTACGAAGGAGCTTTTTTACGGAAAATAAACGAAAAATGTTTATCATTGTAATTCAGTGCGATTTCAAAGGTTTACAAAACACAGGTTTCATTTCTTTGATATTTGGTATATAACAAGACGCTTATTGACCTGAACCTCGGGAAAGCAGTATGTTTTGTGGTCCCTCGACCGCCATGTTTCCCTTAGCTCCGCCTCGGGAAGCATCGGCGGTCTC
>JAOEJH020078207.1:0-10096 GCA_025448215.2 Palythoa grandis
ATGTCTTGTACTAGTTCAAAGTCAAAATAGGGGTATCTCTCCTTCACGTCTTTCAACTCTTTGCTCAGAATACTGATGAGTTCATCTCTGATGTACCAATAAAACTGGCTATCAGTCTGGAGATTTCTATGGGAATATGCCCAGCCAGTTCCAAGGTTTCGCCTTCATCTTTGATTTTTTTATAGACTCCTACTGCATTGGGATCATGATCGATGGCCTCCTGGTGATTATCTTTCTTGCACTTTAAAATTTCATTCATTACAGGATTCCATGTAGCTCTCACACAAACAGAATGCAACTATGCACAGATAAAAAAAGAATGTCTGGCAATCGTGTTTGCTTCAGAATGATTTGAACACTACATCTTAGGAAAGGAGACTGTAAGAGTCCTTACAGATCACAAACCACTCGTTACCATTTTCAAAAAGCCTATTCTCACCAGTCCCAAGCGCCTACAACGAATGTGACTTCGTCTGCAGAAGTTCCCACTCAACATTGAGTACCAACCTAGACCCAAGATGTACATCAGTGACACATTGTCCCGTGCTTCACTGCCAGTGAGTAAAATTGATTCTCATACAACTAGCTACCAGATATTCCAGATCCAAGAAGAACAGAAGTATCGAGCAGAGATTGAAGAGACGTGGAAGAAGCATCAATTGTTCGTCACTGATGAGAGACTCAGCAGCATCAAATGTGCAACAGCCAAGGACTCATCTCTCCAGACCTTAATGAACACCATCAAAGAAGGGTGGCCAGAAAATAAAGCAGAAGTACCACTGTGTATCTGTGAATACTGGCCCTACAGAGATGAACTGTCCACACAGAATGGACTCGCTTACCGAGGTACAAGAGTCATTATCCCTACGGCCATGAGGTCAGAAATGACAGCAAGAGCTCATGCATCACACTTAGGAATACAGTACACTACGGGCACTGCTAGAGAAATTATGTACTGGCCAAGAATGACAGCAGATCTAACTAAAGCAGTTCGGAGGTGTCCTACTTGCCAGGAAGCACAACCAGCTCAGCAAAAGGAACCTATGATGTCTCATCCAATCCCAACATACCCGTCGCACGCCATAGCAAGTGATTGCTTTGTAGTAGGAGGACAACACTATGTTATACTAGTAGACTTGTACTCTGATTACAGACATCGCTCCATAAACAGATTTGTCAACGGAATCTCTTGTGCGACAGCTTAAACCAATTTTTGCAACCCATGGAATACCAGCAGTACTGATAACTGACAATGGCAGCAACTACAGCTCACAGCAATTCAGAGATTTTACCAACTCATTTTAAATCTGTCATGTCACTTCCAGCCCTCACCACCACAAATCTAATGGAAAGGCAGAATCAGCTGTCAAAATTATGAAAGGTATTGTCACAAAGGCACAGAAAGAAGGAAAAGATATGTAGAAAGCAATCTTAGAATGGCGAAACTCACCTACCCCAGGAATGTCTAGTTCACCAGCTCAGAGACTTATGTCACGCCGCACAAGATCCATGCTACCATGTAGCTTGATGATGTTTCAACCTGCAGTCCAGACCTCTGTAACATCTCAGATCATACAAAAAAGGAAACAAGCTAAGTTCTATCATGATCGGAACACTAAGTCTCTACCTAAACTTGTGATTGGCCAACCAGTTCAAGTCAAGGCACACCCTCAGCAACCTCGGAGTGTCTGGAAGCCAGGGACTGTAGTCTTGGCCACACCATCTCTTCGCAGCTACAATGTAGAAGTAGATGGTAGGAAGTATCGCAGGAACTGTGTACATGTGAGAGACTCATTACCACCGCAGTCAAATTTGGTTGCCCCAAAGAAGCCCCCATCATCACCAGTTACCAGTCTTCCTGCACGGAAGCCCAATACAACGAGATCTGGTCGAGTCATCAAACCCCCAGTCAAGCTGGGAGATTATACAAAGTGACATTGAACAATTTGTTTAGTTCCTGTTTGTTGATGAACATTGACTTTGCAGTTGAATAATTTGTTTAGGTCCTGTTTATTGATGGCCATTGACTTTGCAGTTAAATAATTATTTTGTTTAAGTCTTGCTTATTGATGGACATTGACTTTGCAGTGCTTGGAATTTGCCTAGTGATATGACAAGCAATTTCAGAAATTTTAAACTTATCAGTGTTACATATAGTTATTTTTTTTATAAGAAGGGAGATGTTATGGTATCCCTGTGGTTATGCTTTATTCTGATTGGCTAATCATGTATGCCATGTGGCCATGCCTCATGCCGGACTCGTGTGAACAAATGCAACTATAAAAACCCCTAAAACCCCTAAAATTAAATATTAAACACCCAGGGCGTTAAATAGATCATTTACGGTAATGCACCTGGGTATTTTAAGCAATTGCAAAAAAAGGGGGGGCCTGAAAAAATGTCATAATCAGTATAATGGTCTATTTTTAGCTGCTGTTTACATTTCAGTACAAGCATTCAAATTTGCTGGCTTGTTCTGATTCCGCAGTAGCACAGCAGTGCTATCTGTTTATATTAAAAGTGGAGATATTGATTTTACAAAGCATTGCCAAGCTATTGAAAAACAAGCTTACACTTACATTAATGGTATATAAATTTGAGGTACAACAAACATCAGTGAAAACAAAATGACTGCAATTCGTCTGTAACAGAGAAAACACAAACTTAATCAGTAAATTGAAATAACTATTTAACTTCATCTGTAAAATACAGGATGATAGAGCTCTACATAATACCTAATCCTGTTATGAGACTGGCCATTTGTAATTGATCTGTGTTTTATTTTGAGCTGCAGGAAGACTGAGCTTGACGTTTAGCTCTACTTTTTCTTCTGTGAATACACTGGTCTAACTTATAGTATCTTAGAGTTATATAGTATAATTGAATCCATAAAACAAATGTCACTGCTCCTAGCACAAGAAATATTTTAAAGATAATGATAGGATATTTGAAATGTCGCTCTCTCCCATTAAAGGCTCTCTACTTGTTGATGGCAGCACTGGAAAGCAAGGCTAAGATTTTAATAATGAAGATGGTACATCATATCATGCAAACCCTTTAGGCCATAATTAAAATCATTTCAAGTTGTTAGTAAAGTTGCATTAATTTTATGATCTGCCATTTTTTTGAAGGAGTTACATTTTGGGGCAAGGAGGGGGGAGGGGGGGGGGTTTGTGTACAGTGGTTGAATCCAAGCTTCACAGCTTTACTTCAATTCATAAGGTTGTTCTAAGCACTTAAATCTTTTTACTCAGTGAAAAACTGACAAGTGCTATGAAGAATATTTAAACGTTACAGAAAGAATGTTAGCTATTTTGGCCTTTGCACAGGTCAAACTTAATGTAATAGGTATAACTGTAGAATGCCCTGCCATGTAGACTGTGCATTACTTAAACCACTGACTGCCCAGTAAGTGGTAATTAAAGACTATTTTAACGGCTGGCTCCGTAGTACAAGGTCAAGATATTTTAAAATTCAATTGCAAAGTTGAAGAATATTTTTAGAACAGGCTATGCGGTATGCAGTATGCAGTGAAAATAATTATTAATTCAAAATGGATATTGTTTACAATAAGCCCCCTAAGGCACTTTTCAGGGGGGGTGGGGCATATTCTACACTTGATCACGAAATCATCAAATACGATCAAGTGTAGAATATGCCTCCCAAATAAAATCATCGACATGTCGAACATTAATTTAAAGCAACTTGAAGTTAAACATACGGTCACTCCTTAAAGAGCGGTTCAAAAGTAAAAGATTTCAAATGAAGGTAATCAAAATACATGCATGCATTCATAACATCATGACATAAACTTCAAATATTGCAAATTTATGAAACCGTTGGTTATTTCTTTCGCAATATGTAGTCGCTCTTAAAAGAGCGGTTTTCGACATAAATCTTTTTAAAAAAACCTTTATGATTTCTGTCCACAGGGTTTTAGCATAGCTTTGATCGATGCTCCTTCTTCAGACACATATTAAATGATCTTGAAAAACTGATGGTGTAATCGATGAGAATCATTTCGTTCAATCAGAAGCTTGCACCAAAAAACATATCGAAATCCTTCAATCAGAACAGAGTATTTATTCTGATTTACATTTCAAAAGCAAAGGTCAGAAGAATGAACCTCTGAGGAAACTTAATTTTAAAACATTAAAACACGACCTCAAAGGAAACGTAAAATGACCCTGTTTCTGGTGTCCACACTCAAAATATTGAAAGCTATTGGAATCGCATAAAGATGAAGCTGAAACGGATGCATGGCACCCACGAGAACATGCTGCCAGGTTATCTCAACAAGCTCATGTGGCTAGAGCAGTACGGGGGAACCAATGCTGGCCAGTGTTTTGATGCTATTATAGCGGAGATAGTGAACCAGTATCCTCTGTGAGGTGAAATAGCCTCAACCTAAACCGCTCCTTTAGGAGCGAACAAATGTTGAAAAAGAAATGACCAATATACTTCTTTGTATTTACGAATACCCGCTCCTTTAGGAGCGACAATATTTGTTGCTTATGTTATGATGTTTTGGAGCGACTTTATATTTATCTTTTGATGTTGTTTACATTTATTGTTGTTCGGCGTGTTGATGATTTTATTTGGGAGGTGTATTCTACACTTGATGGTTTTTGATGATTTTGTGAGCAAGTGTAGAGTATGCCCCCCCCCCCTAAAAAGTGCCGTAGGGGGGGGGGCGTATTGTAAACAATATCCTTCAAAGTTTATAAAGACTAAGGATTGGCTACACGGTACGCATTATACAATGAAAATATTATTCCAAAGTTGAGACTATTTGTAATTGTGGTCCATGCTATGCAGTCTCAACCCTAAAGGCTAAACACTAACCCCAACTTTACTCCGAATGCAAACACCACATTTAACCGTATCTCCATCTTTAGTCCTAACCCTAACCCAAAATTTACTTCTAGCCCTAACCTAAATTTTCTGCTATGGAAAACCCACTGAGATATTCATCAATTGACTGCCGTGTCGAATACACTCAATATCGCAGGCTCTATGCAGTAAAGCTACTAATTACTAATATATTTATCTTATATATTTTTTTAGATTTAGGTTTAATATATCCCACTATTACTCACATTCTGGCTCTGTTATCCCTCGGAAACCATCTTGTCAAGTGGTATGCACAATGAGCCACAAAGTAAAACCACATTTTCCTCTCCTCAAAACAAGATCAGGCACGGATTTGGTGTTGCTACAACAACGCGTAGAGTTTTCAGTACCACGATCTCGGCATTTTTTCTGCCAAGGACGAACGTGTGTAGAGCAATAGTTTGACTTTTTTCCTTGTTGGAATAAACTTTTACTCTGATCTCTCGATCTTTCGTGACCTTAAACCAATTATTTATCACCTTTCACTCAGATTCCCGAAAAAAATAAAGAACTCTAATCGAACGCAGCGATTGAGGAATCTTTCAAGAAAAACACGTACTTCTAACAGGGATGCTCATTGGTTCTGACAGGACTGACCAATGGGAAGACTGGACAATTTGTACTGAGGCCTGGGACCAAAGTAGTTTTGGGGCTTCAAGATGGCGCCAACCAAGGGATCTGCGTTGATTATTTTGGCAGAAGGTGCAGAGGAAATGGAAGCAGTTATAACTGCTGACGTACTAAGAAGAGGGAAGGTAGACAGAAAACTTTTCAAACGCATATATCTGTTTTTACTACAACTACAAAACTGCTAGTCGAGCACTTTCCTCCCGCGATAAAATTTCGTGACAGAGGGCTATTGAAGGTTTTCATACATGTAGCAAGGGTTGTCGACGGGGCTGGGAGGTGGGAGAGGGGGTCCTTGTTATATTGTGGCTGATTAGATTTCTCGTAAAAAGTTTTTCATATCTGACTGTAAACCATCCTGATGTAAACATTGTATAAAGCCTCTTCAGTGTCGACCGAGCTAGTTGTTTTCAAATGAATCAAAAATTATGTATAGAATCAAGAAAAGTGATGAAAAATTATAGTGAAATACTTGGTATTTACTTTTGCAATCACACCTAACCCTTTCAGCCCCAGGGAATTTATTAACATCTAACTTCTCCTTACAAAACTCAAACAAAATAATAGAACTGGTAATAAGAAATAAGGAATTGATCAAGTGGATTAAGCTGTGGAAGTTGAAAAGCCAGATTCTCCCAAACTGCTTAAAGAGAAAGTATGGAGCTCAGTTGGCAGAATTTACCAACACGTCATTTATCGTGTTTGGTGCTTAAAGGTTAATTAATCGTACACTACCCTTAGTGACTTCAGGAAATTATCCTCCACCAGATTGCATGCAACTTGTTTTCCAATGAGGAGCTAAGCTAGGCTAGATAAGTGGCCCATTGGAAGCGGTGCTTATCTCCATCTCAAAGAGTAAACTTACAATAAATGTTATACTTTAGTTTATTGTGAGAATATGTATAAGTTATTTGTGTTTTTTAACCTGCATAAAGGTGAAAACTGTGATTGGAGGTTTGTCAGGCAGTGAACCAGTTGTTTGTAGTCGGCAGGTGGTGGTTAAACCTGATATGGGTCTCAAAGATGCAGTAAAGCAGGTAATTGATACTAACTTGTAACTACCACTCAGAGATGTGTATTCATTATTTCTGTATTTCCAGTGCTCAATTTTAAGGAAAATTTCTTGTTGTACATGGGGTAACCAGCTGAATTATTTTTTTAGTCGTCCCTCAAAAGTTGAAGTCATCCTGAGGTCGTTCAAAAAGGATGAGCTTTACTGTGTTTAGAAAAACTCAACTAATTAGCTTTTGCTGAAAAGAGCCTAGATAGTTCGTCTCCTTTGTGGTAAAAAAGCAGACAAAATCTACAATCCTGAGTTGCTTGACTGTGTTTTCTGACCAAAAGAATTTTAATTAGAAGTTTAATTTTAAAATCAAGCCATGCTACATTCAAGTGCAGCTTTCTTCATTTTATACCATTTAAGAAAGGATGAGTAATTTTTTTGGCTATGTCAGTAAATATACTTGTTTCCCTGGCAATTTAAAGTGAAAATCAATGGCTTTGCACTGATGATAATTTTATTTCAATTGGACTTGCCGTTTAAGTCTGCTTTATTTATTTAGAAAGACATTATTTTGCTGCTAACGGCTAATAAAATAAAACTTTAATTGATTTCCTAAATGATATAAGCAAATAAAAACTTGACATCAATGTTTATTCAATCTAAAACGGGAAAACTGCAGACGTTGAATAGAAATCTGATAACACTGACAGGTGATGTCAATTTGGACCAAAATTCACAGTAATGAAACACAGATTTATTTTTTAAAATCTTCAAAATAAGAAATATACAGAAACTATATAATTATCAAGTGGTTGGTTTTAGTCGTCCAAAGGACACCTAAACTATTATTATTGGTTGCCCCACAAAAATTCCAGTGGTCTCTGACGACTGGACAACTGTGAAAATCGATCACTGATTCCCAGTTTTTACTAAATAAATGTACTAATTTTATAGATCTGAAACTAGTATAAATACCCCAGGTCACACCCAGATTCTTCTTTTGTGACATGTCATTTAGCACAAGTTCTGGTTTAAAACATTTATTTTATTTCAAATTTACTGTTTCATAAATATGTAATTGCCATACTAATTCATATAGTATGAATTTATTTAATTTATAGTTTTGGCTTATTTTGCAGCTCAATTTTTACAAATACTAGACTAAGTAACATTAATATTGCAACTAGTGGGCTTTATGAATGTTGATAATGTTAATTAATAATGGTAATAAACTAGTGGGCTTTATGAATGTTAATCGCCTAAAGTGCAAGGACTTGATCATCTCATTAGCTAAGGAGGGCCCCAAACTGGACCAAATCTGTATACAAGATTACAAACTTACCCAGTTTCCTCGGTTAAGATTCTGGGAGTGTATGTCTCTGCAGATCTTAAATGGAACACACACATATCCTATATTAATTTTGTTACAAAGGCTTCCAAAAGCCTTTACTTTCTATGCTTGATAAAGAGGGCTGGAGTCAACCAGCAGTCCATGTTAACAGTTTATACAACATGCATACGATCTATTCTGGAGTACGGCTGTCAAGTCTGGAACTTTAATTTATACTCCTCATTACCTGTTGGAAGAGATCAAGCAGATACAGAAGAGTTCACTACTGTACGTGTAATCTTCCCTCACCTCTCATACAGCCTGGCTTTAGAACAAACACAGTTACGAACACTTAATGCAAAGACGCGTTGAACTTTCCCTGAACCATTTCAAGAATATAACCAAACCAGAACACAAACTACACTCCATTTTAGCCTCTAAACAGAAAAATAATCTCTGAAATTCCAATAATTTTAGTCTTTTTCACTGCCACACATGTCGTTTCAAGAATAGTTTTATCCCCCAGTGTATCTCTCTTTATAATAATTCCTAGTTTGTTGTTTTTTATCAATATAGTTTGTTCTAATCCATTTTACTCTTTCCCTTTCACCAACTGTAAATAGCTCTTATATGATTATTGTAATTTTTATCCAAGCAATTCAGCCCTTTTAGTGGAAATAAGGTTATTAATTAAATTAATGTGCTTGGTAACCAAATAGGGTCCATATGATGCTGTCATCTTACCTGGAGGAGGAAAAGGAGCTGAAATTCTAGGCCAGGTATGTCAAGTCATGTCAAATTTCAAATGTTATTAAAAAACTTCACTTCTCTTGCACAAGATTTTTCAATTACAAAACCAAAAATGGAAGAATAATTATACTATTTGTTTTAAAATAAGTTGATTTTTGAGACTCTGCTGTTCATTTTCTAGTCTGATTTTGTGAAAAAAATTCTCCAGGAGCAAGAAGAGCGATCTGGGATTGTTGCTGCTATTTGTGCAGGTATACTTATCTTATCATTAACAACAATTAATTATTTTACTGGTAAAAGCTAAAACTAGTAACTAGACCTATTTTTTTTACAAAGTTGTATGTTCCACTGAGTTACTGAAACATCTCAATTTTTATTCCTTATTCCATCCTTTCCCTATCTCTGTCAGTGCTCCGTTATGTAGGTACAGTACTTAAACGTATCATTACAACCTGGGTTGATTATACTTTTAAAATACACTTACATAGTAACATAGAACCATTTTATGCTTAAAGTGGTACTATGATCAAATTGTTACCTCTTGATTTTTTTAGGTGTATCACATAGAGTTCTATGAACGCCATTTACCGTTTGCAAACATCTGCATTCGTTCCAGAGATATTTAACTTTAAAAAATGTGTAAAATATGCAAATGAGATGACTGATGACATCATACACTCAACCCAATATTATATCAGGTATAAAATAAATAAAGTTATCTTGGCCAATTTGCAACACAGGCCATTAAAACTTGGTAGGCTAATAGTGCTACATGAAACATACCTACAGCTATAAAAATTCTGTTCCCATGGCAACTCACTCTTTTCATTCCCCACCTACTTATTTTCAATATGTTAGTGATATTCAGCTCAAAAAACGTTAAAGAAGGCCACAAATTCAAACTAACCTATTTATTTGCTTGCTGGTTCATGCATATGAGGCACCATTTGCAAATATGAAAATGAATGCAAAGCTGGCCAGAAATGCCTTTAATATTGGGGAGGTCTGGAACCCAGTATGTTGCCATGGTACCAAAACTGTTTAAGCTCATATTCTGGAGCACATTTAGTAGAATCTGACTACAAAGAATCAAAGATTTCTGTTACTAATTGGCTGAGATATGTGTTATCATCATATTATTTGATCAAAATTTTGTTGAGTGTATGACATCATCACTTGGCTAATTTGCATATTTTATAAACTTGGATATCTCTGGAAACAAAAGTGGTATTTGAAAATAGTAAACAGCATTTTTCTTCTCATAAAGGCTAGTTGTTTATGTTTTGAAATGGTTTTGATAGGAAAGATGTGATTTTTGTCATAATACCACTTTAAATTTATGTAATTTTTGTTTTATTTTTTCAGAATTTCACATATCCTTGTAATTCTATTCTTAATTTAAACTTATTTGTAATGCGCATTTGAGCATCTCCTATGAAACGTGCGCAATATAAATATTAAATTATTATGATTAGTATTATTATTATTAGTAT
>JAOEJH020078317.1:0-10094 GCA_025448215.2 Palythoa grandis
GAGCTGAACAAGTGCGTCAAAAAACTCTTTATCAGTTTATGTTCGCAAAGAAACAGAAACTCATTTATAAAGCAATAGGTCTCTCATCTCAGTTCGTGCAGTATTTAGACAATCCTCCACACAGCAAGCACTTTCTGTTGTTAGCGATAGTTGTTGCCATATTATCAATGAAACGATAAATAAATTCATCCCGAACCGATGAAATGAAAAAATACAATTCTAGTAGCAGCGACCGTAACTCCAACTTCCTGGGAATCTAAGGTGGCGAGCAGCTGTGGACTTCAACGAACTCGTTCTAGGCAACAAATTGCAGTTTCTTGAATAAACTATCCTTCCTAATTTAAGCGTTTGACGGTAAATGATTTGCTTTTTGATTTTCCATTTTGCCTTACTCAGGAGGACTTGTTTTTCCGATCATTTTCTTTTGATTATGAATTTTCAATTCCATGTGACTTTGATCTTTAAGTTACTTTTAGTTATGTGATCACGTCCCCGCGCGTCGCCCATTTTTTTTTTTTTTGAAATAAATAAATTATATTTAAAGAGCTATTCACCTGCTAATTTAATACTAAAACCATTATCCCTCTCAGTGTCGGTGCCTAGGGATAGATATTTACCTCGTCGCTTCACGGCTTGGTAAATGTCCACCACTAGTCACCTCCACTTCTGGGGATAATTGTTCAGTATCAGACTATATAGACTATATAGCCTAGCTATGTTAAACTATATAGCGTAGCTATGTTAGACTAATATTTAGACTATATAGTTTAACATAGTTTAATATAACTTGGCTCTATAGCTAGGCTTTGTACTCTAACATAGTCTAATACAGCTAGGCTATATTGTCTAACATAGCCAGGCTATATAGTCTATATAGTCTAACATATAGTCTGGCACAGCGTAGCTAAACGGATGTAATTCTTTAATTTAACGTTTTCAGGTAAATTTACAGGTTCAGGGTGGATTTAATATATACGATAATTTATGTAGGGTGGAATTAATATATACGATAATTTATGTAGGGCGGATTTAATATATACGATAATTTATGTTAGGTGGAATTAATTTATACGATAATTTGTGTAGGGTGGATTTGATATATACGATTTATGTAGAGTGGATTTAATTTCTCCCACCCCTTTTTTCCACGCTTTCCACCCTTTTTTCTGGCTAATTCTCGCCATCCTATACTACTATTGATTGCTTAAGTTGAAGAAGAAAGTCTTCTTAAAGCATCAAACAATGCGATTCCAGCCTTAATCAAGGTATCAAATGTTCCTTTACTGTCGATCTACCTCAATATTTCAACTTTACGCCTACCGTATTTCCTCTTTAAAACGCTGTCCTCTTATAAACACCGCCCTCAAAAAACGCCGCATTTGGGAAGGGAAATGTGAAATAAACGCCGCCATCCAATAAACGCAGCATCCTCAAATGCGGCGTTAATTAGAAACTTTACCCGGAAAAAGCGGCGCTTATTGGAAGAAAGGCTTAAAAGGTCATATTTGTTGAGACAAATCGAGTAGACTTGTTTTAGAGCAATTTAACTTGAATTGTTTTCTTTCAACAAAATCTTTGATACCTTACAATAAATAAGTTCATTTCTGTTTTAAAAAGGAAATACGGTATTCATTAACCCTGTCTAGATTTTCTCAGCCATTTTGACTGTCAAATCTTTGCAAACCCAGCTCCATGTGATATCTTTTTGGCGCAATATTAAGCAGGTTTAAACTTGATTAACTTTTTGTTCTTTTTGCAGTATTACCTCAGGTAACATACCTTTATTACAACGGTCGGCCAGCCGTGGGCTATACTATGACTTTCACCTGTGACGCCTCTGGGGATCCGCCTCCATCATTCGCCTGGAGTAAAACTGGCCTTAGCAGTGGTTTAAAGGAAAATACTGGCCCTGACGGGCAATTGATCATAAAAAGACTGTCGATAAGTGACTCAGGAACGTACACGTGCACAGCAATTAACAGGGCCGGCAAAAATTCAAGGTCAATTCCCATAAACATAGCCAGCTTACCAGGTTGGTATTAAACTGTTTGGAGCTTAGTCGTTACTGAAAAAGTGTTTTGGGATTTTCTCACAACAAAGTTACTGGAATTTTCTCCCAAGAATGGTTGCATTCTGTAATAAAAGGTCTTCTGGTTCTGCCCCCCTCCCTCAGGGGACTCAAAAGAAACTTCAGCATTTATCAAAAAAAGCAATTCCCAACCGTGGTTTGTCAGCTGAGGGTATCTTTTAATATCTCAGACTGAAAATGACGCGAGTTGCTCGTAGTGGTCTGGGTAAGACCCCCAAATCTTGCATCAATTGTTGTAATTGCATGTAGTTGTCCTTATTGCTGCCGTTTTCATTACCGTTATATAGAGTTCTTTCATCTATTTGTTTTTATTTATTTCTATTTTGTTATTATGTTTTTTGTTATCTCTATTGTCAAGTATATTAATTAACGAACGATGTGGGTATGGTTATTATTTTTAGAGAAACCTATCAAGTGGTACATTCCTCTCGCTGGGATTACAGGTGGCGGTGTGCTCCTGATAATCCTTTTGTTTGTGACAGATTTTATTTGGAGAAAGCTGAATGGAGGTAAAGGAAACCTGCCGTTATCTGCAATCCAGTAAGGTCACTTTTTAAAAAGAGTTGCAAGCCGCAGATGAGTGAACTTTCTGGTAACAAAATATGTATGCAACATTCAGATGTAAAATAGTTAGTTTTTGCGTGTTGGGTTCTTTTGCTTTGTTAACCAGATCAAGAGCGAGAACAAAAACGATGGCAGTAGTTTTTGCCAAAGATGAGAAGTGACAGACGATGACACAGAGATTACAGCTTTAATCTTTTCAATAAGTGTGAGTCCTTCTGTGCCCATTCATTCATTTAATTGATCAATCAATTAATCAACAAATCAATCAATCAACCAATCAAATCTTTTGACTCACAGATTCTGATCTCAACTCATTGTGTACAGATATACGTTTATATGAATCAAAAAATTTACAATTACAGCAGTCCGCAACTGACGGTTCAAAACGTAACTTCCTTATCCAAAAATACACAAAGCCGGCCTATAAAGTTGCAGATCGATGTTAGGGAAAAATTGCACTTTCGTTTCAACTCTTTGAAGTTGCTGAGTGAACAGAACCGGAAGCCAGCTTCTGCACAACAGAATGGCGCCTTGTAACTGTTCTTGCCAACAGTACTTGGCAGGGTCCATTATTTTTTATATGGAACCCACTTAAACTTGAGCAATACACAAGTGTCGATCTTGATCGACCTTAATTTTGATAAACCTCAAACTTATTTATCTAAGAGCTCACTCCTACGGTGGCCCTGAAGTCCGCAGGGCCACGCTGTGTTTCGTTTTTTTGCTATTCTTTGCTGTCAGTCAGCTGTTAAATCTCATTATCTGCGTTTGACTGGAGGGCAAACTGCCCCCCTTGCGCTTTCAACCAGAAAAAATTCTTTTGAAAACTTGTAAATCAGCTGTGAAAAATTCTGCACGGGACAGAATATGACGTCTATTGATAGTAACCTATGCTGCATTTTTATTGCCTCTTATAACTGGCTATTGACACTTATAACTGTCAATTGACACTTATAACTGATAATTGGCACTTATAACTGGAAATTGACACTTATAACTGGCATGGTCAGTCTAATATGAACCTTTTAAACTTGTTCACGCTTAGAAAGTTACACTTGATACTTGGTGTAAACTAAACAACCCAACCTGGGTCCCAGGTCTTTTCTTTGTTCATTCATTTATTCATTACCTGATAAGCATCTTAGCTAGATTAGCTTTATAGTTATTCTTAGTGACTTTAACTTATTTTCTGTTTACGCATAGATTAATATGCGCTCTCTATTAATCAATCAATCACTCCTTACTCATTCAGTTGTTTATTCACTCACTCACTCATTTATACATTTAATTACCTTTTTTAATTATTTTTCATTTTATCGTTAGTTCATTCCTTTATTGATTCACTCACTCACTCATTCATTCACCATTCCTTCCTTCCTTTCTTCCTTTTTTTATTCATTCGTTCATTCATTCATTCATTCATTCATATTTTTTTTGTCGTTATCCCTGGACTGACAGGAACTAATGCTGATGAAGGACAAAGCCAAAGGTACGTTCGCCTATCCTGTGTTAATATTTCATTTAATATTTTTCTGTAAAATAGCAACGATAAACATTTCGTTTCATGTAAACTTCTGTATTACAGCTTCATTGTGTAAAGTTACAATTAGTCCATTGTGGATTGTTGATTAAGATGGCATTGCATTCGAGGGGGCTGTGGAAGGCAATACGTTTTTCATCATTCAATCATATAGTGACAAAAAAATTATTTCTCGTGGTAAATAATGTAATTTTAAAAACATCCTGTTAGCATCGAGGCTCGAAATATTTTACCTGACACACAGATTGAGGACAATATGCTCACGAGAGACTGTATTTTGGCTTCTTTATGCCATATTTTAAAGACGAATTCAGCAATGAACGAGTTTTTTTCCGTGTGTACTGCAAGTGGACGGAGGGAAATATTTATTTAGGTTTACAAATAACTTCGCAAGCAATGAACTGACATATATTGTAATAATTATTTAAAAGTTACATCCAATTGATACTTATCATGCTGGAATTCAATTGCCGATAATTATTACTGGTTGTCTTTGTATATATACCTTTTACATTTAAACTCAATCTGCAGACAGTACTGTTTCGTCCTTTGAGGACTCGTCAGTGCAGCTCAGAGAAGATTTTGAGACTGAAGATATTAACAGAGCAACGCAGTTATATCTTCACAAGTCTGAATTGTTTTGCATACCAAAGTGCTCGAACTCAAATGAGTGAGCCATGCAACTGCAGCATATCTTGCCATTATCTTTTACATTTATATATTTTAGGGATCCTTGGGAGTTTCCGCGTCTACAGCTGCTTATGGTCGAGGAGATTGGAAGAGGAGCATTCGGGGAAGTCTGGAAAGCCCGTGCAAACAACCTTGGAGGCGTAAAAGGACAAACTGTTGTGGCAGTGAAACAAGCAAAAAGAGGCGGTGAGTGAAGTGGTTAATAAGAAAACATATTTAAATCTTCTAACTTTTTCTGTACCTTTCATACTGTTTCTTTTTCTCAAGCATTTAAAAAAGATAGCTGAAACATCTGAAATTTTACTTTTGTTTTGTGTTTTAAACAGTCGCTTTTTCTTTGAGCAAATACCAGGCAAACAATTCGCTTTCAAAACAGAGATTTTGAATCCCGTTGAACCCATTAATTGTTTGCGGCTTCTAAAATAGCAGTCGTAACCACTTGGGACCGACAATTTCGGTGGCCCTGTTGTGGCCCTAAGCTAAGCTAAGCTAAGCTGGGATGCCCTTGTGCGTTAAAATGTAATCCCACAGGATCACTGTAGTTTTTTTTATACAAAATATAACAACACTTCCCAAACTGAAGCAATGCAACTTGATGGACGAACTCGAATAGTAGCCACAGGGGCCTGAAACTATGATAAAACGCTTAAATATCGTTTATAGCTTTTGGTGCGTTTTATGATCGCAACCAACCAAAACAATCCAAAACAGAGGCCTCGCCGAAACTGAAAGGGGTTTTAATTCAATTTTTGCTGCGAAAACCGAATACTGTTTTGTCATTTATTCATCGCATGCTGCATAACAAACAATCCCTCCAATTATTTTAACAAATCAATATTTTCATATGTATTAGTAAAACGTAATCATAAGACCTTTACCAACCAATTCCTATCATTACTTTTACCTATCAGTTTCTATCATTACCTTTACCAACCAATTCCTATCACTACTTTTACCAACCAATTTCTAGCGTTGCCTTTACGAACCAATTCCTAGCATTACCTTTACCAAACAATTCCTATTATTACCTTTACCTACCAATTCCTATCATTACCTTTACCTACCAATTTCTATCATTACTTTTACCAACTAATTCCCATCATTATCTTTACCAACAAATTCCTATCATTACCTTTACCAACCAATTCCTATCACTACTTTTACCAACCAATTTCTAGCGTTGCCTTTACGAACCAATTCCTAGCATTACCTTTACCAAACAATTCCTATTATTACCTTTACCTACCAATTCCTATCATTACCTTTACCTACCAATTTCTATCATTACTTTTACCAACTAACTCCCATCATTACCTTTACCAACCAATTCCTATCATTATCGTTTCCTACCAATTCCTATCATGACATTTACCTACCAACTTTTATCCGTTCATTACCTTTACCTACCAGGTTACATTTTACCATCCGCGTTGTACCATTTCTTTTACCTAACAAATGTTAAAATGCCCCTTTCCTACCAATTTGAACCTTTTCTATCCGGGTTGTATAATTACTTACAAAGTTATACCTTTATCTACCAGTTCGTAATTACCACCATTACTTACGAATAGTATCACACCACCTCCGACCAAGTCGTATCATTATCCTTACCTAAGAAGTTATGCATACTTAGTCTTGTTTCAGGACTATAAACAAAGAGCGACCATACTACTGTTGCAAATGAGATAAAGATAGCACGTATTATGAGAGCGTTATCAAACGATAGGTGAATTATTACATTCTTGATGCATGATCTCCACTGTCACTACAGATATGATGGCCCAAACAATACTAGGTTGCGAGATAAATCAGCTAAAATTGTTGGGTTCTGAAAAGCATGTTAACGTTTGTTGCCTGCTTGGATGTATTACTGTGTCTGGTAAGTATGACAAACCTCTCTCAAATCCTACACGATCCTTAGATACGTTTTGTTCCATATCCAAAATAGATTGGCACATTTAGATTGCGCAGGAAGTGTTTTCCTGAAAGATTAAATAACGAGAGCTGCAAATTCAAACCCTTTAACGATAAAGTGCAGTTGTTCTCAGTGGCATTATTCGGAGTAGGAACTCCTTGTGTGTGCAATGCGTGTAGCATTTTACATACCATCTAATTTTATTGTCTTGATACAGAAGAGACTTTTTTATCTTTGTTTTCAAATTAGATCAAAATTGTAAAGCAAATCAGTAGCGAAAGTGAACAAGACTAAACATAGATCTTCTTTTGCCACAAATGCAGAACCAGTAGCTTTAATCTTGGAGTTTGCACAGTATGGAGACCTCTTGAAGGTGATGAAAATCTACCAGAAAAATAGCAAAGAAAAGAAAAAAGACAGAAAAGATTTAAGAAAGTTACGTGGATACGATCTTGTGAACTTCTGTATTCAAGTCGCCTCAGGAATGGACTTCCTCCACTCTAAAGGGGTAAGCAGTTCCAAGTTGCTACAACTGGGAGTTTCAAGCGGTAATCAAAGTATCCATACTTAAAAAAATTGGCTTATCGCTTTCAGTAAGTCTTATGAATTATTTTTATGCAATAACTTACTTATATTGTTATCAGAAAACCTATAAAATGTAAGGGGAATGGAAAATCGTTATACCTTATTATAGGAAACTAACGCTCCATGAAATTAACGCGAATCGTTAAAATTCGCGTTAATATAAGTTGCGTTAATTTTGTTGAGCGTTAATTTCCGCGACGTTGATTAAGTGCAGCGTTAATTTCCGCGCTCTTAATTTCCAGTATTTTAACCCCAATTTTGGAACCGGTCCAAACATTCTCAGAGTCATGGTGCCCAGAACATGACACATCTTCTCCAACCTTTTCATCTCTCAACAACTGCAGCTGTCAAAACATGGAGAAACGTGCATTTAGTGAGTATTTCACACCATGTACCACGGATGAAATGCTGCGTAATCCCGGGAAAGACGTTACAACAGCTGAAATTAACTTGAAGTTATCAACCTTGAAGCCCCGCCACGGCAAGCTAATGAAAGAAATCTACGAATGGCTTTTAACAGATAAAGGAAAGGGCATTATTTTATCGGGGTGGAGATCGGCCGGTATCATGGACTGCGTGAAAAACGCTAGAAATGGTCAAATTCCGTCAAGTAACCCCTACGTTTAGAGCTTTGCGTATTGTTGCGTCGAGCACATTGCTCAGTTTTGTTCAATTTTTTTTCATCCACTGTTGAAATAAATTTGTTCCAGTTGTCACCATCAACTGTGTCTTAATCGCGTTAATTTCCTTTATTGTGAAGTTCCACCTCCTCTTTCGCGTTAATTTTCTTTATTCAAAAGTCGTTTTCCATTAAATTCGCGTTAATTTAAGTTGCGTTAATTTCCAATACCTTAATTTCATTGAGCGTTAATTTCCTATAATAAGGTAACACTTAGTTGTGGTTTTTTAGGTTGTCCACCGTGACCTTGCAGCGCGGAACGTGTTGGTAGCTGAAGGATACATTTGCAAAATAACTGACTTCGGTCTTTCACTGGAAAGAAGAAAATACTATTCTCGCCATGCAAAGAAGGTAACACTAACGTGACCAAATGTAGAAGAGAAGACTATCAATCTGACAAATGTCTATGCATTCCGTGCTTTTTTTTTTGCTTGTATGGGTACCGCAGTGGCTTTTTTTTTGTTTTGTTGGTGTAAAACAGTCTAAACCAGGCTGCAAAATAGATGTTTTAAACTTGTAATTTAAGAGATAAAATAGCGTTAAAGGATAGATTTTGGCAACTGTGTGAAATGCAGTAATATCACCACACTAAAAACAGGTAGAATGTGACGCTTTTAAATTTATATCTTTAAAATTTATTAACGAAATCAGCTTTTGACAGTGAGGTAAAGTAATTTTTGATGTTTTAAAATAGGACTAATAATAATGTCCGGTTCGCTTAGGGCTACTCTCATCCTCCTTGTTCGGCCGCACATCCCGTTACTCCTCGATTATTTTTTTATGAGTTCGCCTCTTACCTGGAGTCAACTACTAGTCGACTACTTGTAACTGTTGTAAATAGGTTTACAACATGATTATGACTTGAATTAAAGTCAAAATATTGTTACTGGCAAAGATCAGACTCGTTTTTGATCCAAAACGTGGATTCAACGATGTTTTCCTTCCTGGGTTTAATAATCATTATGATGTATATAAAAATGTCAGATCGACATGGCTTTTAAAATGATATACGATTGTTCTGTAAATATTTAATTTATTTTTTGTTTTCAAATTTAGAGTCTCGCTCGTTTAATTGTGCTCACTCGTGCGATAAGTTTGAATATCATTCTAAAACAAACTTCACATCTCCGAGCGCCAAAGTTTTATTCTCTTTATGATATTTGTTTGCGAAACAGTCTGTCAACTATACATAATGTGCACTTGGTTTACTAAGGGTCAACTGCCCGTCAAGTGGACAGCACCGGAGGTTCTTCTCCTTGAATCCGAGTACCAAGCTTCGGCCAAAATGGACGTGTAAGTACAACGAATACTGTTATGTGATGTAAACATTCTCTTTAATCCTTAGTCACAAATACTTAAATCTTAGTCTTTTGTTAGAACTAAATTTCTCATTGTCTACAGCTTTGAACTATGTTGAGCTAAGCTGCTGGGCCGTTAGATAAACGCAGATTTTTACAATTTTTAAAATTGTTCATAAACTGGGCTTCTTTTTTAAATAAATGATATAACAGTATTCTTTGTTGTGTACGTTTTCAACTAGCAATTTACATTATTGAATTACTAGTAAATAGCTCAGTGTAATAATTAACAATTATTCCACGAACGCGCGTTGGATATGAGGTGATAGATAGCCGACGAGGCGCAAAGCGCCGAAATGGCTATTTTCACCTCATATCCAACAAGACGTGAGTGGAATAATTGTTTTATTAAAAAAAACCACTGAATATATGAGTCAAAATGATCTCTCAAACTTCTACTTCAGCAAAAGTTGTCATTTATCTCAGAATCTACACTCGAGTGATACGGCGGGCTTTTTGACCTAGCAACGACACACGTCGTCGAAATTTCCCGCCTTTCAAACAAGTTTGAAGTGTACAAACATCAGCCATTTGCGACGTTTTTGTTTATTTTTTCTGTTTGGTTTTTCGAAATGGAACTGACGCCTTTGCTCGATTTACTGAATACCAGATTTACAATTATTGAAAATGGCTTGTTTTCCGGTGGTGAACACAGGAAGCGAAAAATTGTAGCA
>JAOEJH020078389.1:0-10093 GCA_025448215.2 Palythoa grandis
TAGAGTTTGTCTTTGTTTTCAGTAAGCGATTTTTCTTTGACTTATTGTTGTATCACAGTCGAATAGTTTTCTACTATTTTAGCATATAGGAAAAATTTTACATTCAGTTGACCTGATGATGTTGCCTGGATGGCAACGAAACGTTGTCTTATACAGTTAGCTTTTTTATTAAATCAGTAGATGATGTTTGGCTTTGTCATTGGTTAGATAGAAAAATCTGGCTCATTTCAGGAAAACAGTTTTGTCCACTACTGTGGTGAGATGTTAAAATTAAAACACAGAAGAAAAGCGCTTCTACTTCTTGCGCTATTGATTTATGCCATTAACCTGGATATTTTTTTGTTCCCAAAGGGTAATGGACGAAAAACTTACGGTGCCAAAACAAACCACGCTTTTGGGCTCGCAATGCTAAATGAAAGGTAAGAACCAATTAATTTAACTTCCTTCAGCAAATTGGGTTATATTTCATTATTGGAGATATGTCTAACCATACGAAGCGATACCATATTGAACAGTGCAGTATAGGACAGCACAGGACCTAAGACTGTCAAATGTTTTTGAAACTAATGCTGTCCAAAAGATAAAACTAGTAAAAATTGGTCTTATGCTACACGACGTCGCGTTTATCTGCGCAAAACGTCTTTTGGCCGAGATGTTAAAAATGGCGTTGTTTACACATCAGAGAAAACCAGTAAATTGCGGTACAACTTCCATCACTCTTTCTTTTCTACAGGTTTTTAGGCCCCGTCAACACGTATATGGATGTTTTCGAAAACGGAGATTTTTTTCTCCGTTTTACCCTTCCGTCCACACATATACGGCATTTTCGATCACTGAAAACGGAGGTTTTCGAAAACGCTCTCCAGAGTGGAGATTTTTGAAAACGGAGATTTATCGTATTCGTGTGGACGGGCGAAACGGAGGTTTTCGAATACGATGACGTCATACTTGGTTACAGCGCATGCTCTATAGAGAGAGCTAGCGTATTTACTTGGCTTTAGCGTATTCGTGTGGACGGTCGAATACGATTTGAAAACGCTACGTGTGGACGCGTATTTTTTTGACAGGGAGAAAAAAATCTCCGATTTCAAAAATATCCGGATACGTGTGGACAGGGCCTTAGTTTTTTTAAAGTGGACTCGGAACCAGTACGAAATACGTTTTGCCTCGTTAAAATAAATCCCCAAAATATACAGAAAATCTTTTAATGCGTTCTTATTTTAAAGCTTTTCTTTACGAGGTATAAACTAAATATATTTACACATGAATTTGATGAAATTTAAGTTATTTTCCGGGTGGGAGGTCCGCCTAGTGAAAAACTGTTGAGTAGTTGAGATTTTTCAATCAAACACTGTAGGTAAGTTGATGTCCAATATACGAGAGTAATGTCTCTAAGTTTGCTCTGACACAGACAATCATCAAGCTCTTTAACACGGAAAATGAGTGATTGAACTTCCTTTTCTATGCCAAGGTTTTAATTTTAGATTATGATTTGTAATTATTTGGCCAATAGACTTTTCTGGAGCGATTGGGAGACAGGCGCAATACACAGCATTGATAAGAACACCGGAACCGCCAAGAAGACTTTGGTTGAGGGTCTGGAGAAACCTATGGGTATAGTTATCTACAAAAGTGATTCAGGTTAGAAATCTACAGTAAGGATCGTCGAAAAGAGCTAAATATGCAGCTGCAATTATGCTTCTGAAAGTAATATTTACCTGCTTGGTTAGCACTAAAATGTTATCACTATCCTCATTGCTTGGAAATTAAAATATCTGGCCACAGCTAGTCACCTCCACTCTGGGGTATAATCGCTAAATATTGCAACAGTAATATGACCTCCATGAGATAGCTAATTTTGTGGAATGGTATAATATAATTATGCATTGAATAATATGATTGAAATATTACTGAGCAGTTCTTTCACAGCTCGTGAAAGTAGGGGAGTAAGTAGGGGAATCAGGTTGATGTAGCGGTCATCACTCATGCCTCCCACCTCTACGACCCGGGTTCGACTCCTCGGCTCCGCAAGTGGGCTGAGATTTGTCGATCTCAATCTGACTCCGAGGTTTTTTCTCCGGGTACTCCGGTTTTACTCCCTCTACAAAATTGCCACGAGGTAATAACATGTAGCCTAGGACCATCAGGGAAAATACTAGTACTTTACATAGTAATGATGTTATCCTCATTTAATAAAGGCTGGGTTTTTTTGTGTTAGATCTTTTTTGGCCTTGCAAGATTGCAGCACTAATCTTTCCCCAAACATTTTGCTTCTTTACCTGAACTAATCTGTAGCTAACTCTGTACCAGGTATTCCTTGCTCTGATCCCGGCATTCCACGCAATGGAGGCCGCAATCCAATGCCGGGTAAAAGGGGAACCTATAAGTCCGGCAGCAGGGTACTTTTCACCTGTAATCCTGATCACACCTTGGTCGGTTATGTATCTATCACTTGTTTACCTTCTGGTAAATGGAGCAAAAACCGACCGCAATGTATAGGTCAGTATTTTTCTTTCTCATATTTAGACCGGAGTTTTGTTTTTATATCTTTTTAGGAATTATTTATTGTTTTCATCTAGACTTAGAGTTCTGATTGTCATTTTATAGTACTGCAGAAACTTCAAACTGCCATATTAACCACTTATTAACAACCCGAAGCTAGAAAAGGGTCTTGATTTTGTTAAATATAAATTAACTCTCTCTCTCTCTCTCTTTGTCCTCAACATTCCTAGCTGGAACATAGGTCCTGGACAAGTGCCTTCCATCTCGTTCGGTTTCTTGCTGTCCTTTTGCCTTCCTGCCGTGTGATGTTATTAGCTTTTAACTCAGCCAAACGTTTTCCCCCGTTTTCCATGTGGATTCCGTTCCAAGGCCACTTTTGTAATATTGCTATTCTCTCTCCGCAATGTATGATCGATCCATCTCCATGATATCCTCTTAAGCCCCACCCTTATTTGCTCTTTGCCAGTCTGCTGCCAAAGATCTTCATTCCTTTTTTTTCAGGCCATCTGATTTCAAGTGTGCAGCGCAAGCATTTTTTTTGCAAACACTTGTAGCTTGTTTGCAGCAGTCAGTCGCCATGTCTCAACCGTACAGCAGCACCACTGTCTTTACATTTGATGAAAATATCCTTAATTTGGTCCCTAGTGACAAGGATATGGTGCGCTAGATCGTTCTTAGCAGCGTGAATGCATGCCTGGCCTCCTTATGCGAGCCTGTGTATCTTCTCAGGTGCCTCCGGTTGTACTGATCATGCTCCCCAAGTACTGAAATTCTTCTACCTCCTCAACTGGTTCCTGTCCAATGCTCATTGCAAACTAACTAACTCCTTAACTAACTACTTTGTAGTTATTTTAGGAAGCCAAACTCTGCAGTATTTTTCCTTTAACTGTACATGTGCAAATGTTTCAATCAAAAGAGTAAAACCTTCCTAGGTAACCATGTAGTACTATTATCAACAGCTCCTTCTTAGATAACTATGTAATTTAAGTATCCAACATTTTTTCAGTAGATAACCCAGTAACATTATTATCCGAAAGCTCCTTGTTTGATAACCGTGTAATACTAGCATCCAATAGTTCCACTATTGATAACCACGTAATACAGTAATACGTAATACGTCAAACAGTTCCTCCCTAAATAACCATTTATAACTGTTATCCAACAGCTCCTCCAGTGTTTTTAGCCAGACCACAGAACAAAACCGTAAAGCAAGGGGACCAAGAGGTGCTCAAATGCTGGGCCCAAGGTCATAACATTACCATCAACTGGATAAAAGATGGCGCGATAATACCGCCGTTTAGCCGACACCATCACATCTCATTTACTGGATCCCTTGTCTTTACTAAAACGTTCTATGAGGATAAAGGATTTTACACCTGTGAGGCCAGAAATAAAGCTAGTGTTATACAAGCAACGGCATATCTGAAAGTTCTACCCTCCCAAAAAACGAGTAAGTTCTGTTGTTGTGTACAAATTTTGTAATCTATAAGATAACTACACGAAAATTTTTATAAAAATAAGTTATAATTAGGGTAAAGTAAAAATAAGTAATGAGGCCAATTCTTAGACCTACAAAATGTTAAATATTAAGCAAGCCTACCACCCATTAGGGTAACATAGCCAGAATTCCTTTTTAGAAAAAAAAAATCAGCGATGGGAAGGCAAGATTGGGAGTAAGGGTGGGAGGAGGACAAAGAGGGGGAAGAGTTCTATGACTGTAAACTGCGTTGTTTTCGCGCCTTGATCCTAAGAACTTCCGGCATAAATTGATAATCTGTTCATAAACCCAATACTTGAAGGGTTTTCAATGATTTAAGTTCTTAGAACAAAGTAGCAGGAGCTTGTAAGTGTCTCAGAACTGGCTGCGAAAAAGTTCCCCTTGTAAATCGATGCTCTTACGTCAACCCTGTAGTCAAAGACGGCTACTGAATCCAAATTCTGGCATAATGATATTTATTCTATTTGCATTAGCTTTAAAATGGTAACTTGGAGAACAACCCTTTCAACTTGTATGGTAAATAAACCAAACCAATCTGGGCTAAAGTACGAATGCTTCAATTGCTTCCCTGAGAAGCTGAAATCCTTGGGAGCAATAGCACATTGTCTCATCTCATTTTCATGTCACATGAAAATGTCGATTTAAACTTCGTTTATTTTTTCACGGTCTAGATTGCGGCGTGGCACGTTTTAAAAGACGCGGTCGCATAATTGGAGGACACCGTGTCACCAAGGGATCACATCCTTGGCAAGCAATGTTGTGGAAAAAGAAAAGTAAGAAACAGTTCTGTGGAGGATCGCTTATATCGGACAAATGGGTGGTTACTGCCGCACACTGTGTTCGTGGTAAGCTGGGCGTTATTCTTTTTCTTTCCTTAACAATGGCTAAGTTTGAAATGATTTTAGAACAAACACTGTCGCTAAAAACTAACGTTTCAACAACATCAAGTTTTCATTGTCATGTACAGGCTTTGATCAGTTAGACCGCGAAGCGAAAGATAAAGGACTACTATAATCTATGTTTATAATTATGAAAGGAAAATCAAACAAAAGAAAACCAGAACAATGTTAAGAGTCAAACAAGGTCAGATAAACAGTTTTGCTTTGATAGAACCTGATTGGACGTTAAGAGAAGGTTTTAATCTCCTGATGAACAGCATCTCGTACAGTAAACAGTCAAACTTAGAATGCCAGCGTTTCAGAATTTTGAATTGAATGAAGTTTAAGATTCCTTGTCTTTATTGTAATCAGAATGAGAGATTATATGTTTTCCAATAGATGATAATGGTCTCTGTGCTCTTCTATTCTTTGGTGTAAATGTCGCTGGGTAAACCCCACATATCATGCATCACACATGCCACATTCAAATTTATAAACGACGTTTTGTTGGTTCACGATCGTTGGCTATTTTTCGCACGTCTTTAATCGACTCTCAATCTTCTTGCTTGTAAACACGGGCTGTAACTCTTGGCCGATCTTGTGGCTTAAATTTTTTAACTGTTTCCGGACTCTATCAGCGGACTTTTAATCTTTGAATGATAACACGATCCGCAATGCACCTGTTTCATCATGGGTTTTGCTGCTCGATAGCTGTTCTCTTGCCATGGATATGACGAAAGTTAAAACTGTAGAATCAAATAGGTGTTGAGAGTATTTCAACTTCAGAAACGTCTCTTTCAGGCGACCGCATTCAACACCAACAAAACTTCGTTTATAAATTTGGTTTTCTTTTGTTTGATTTTCCTTTCATAATTATAAACATAGATTATAATAGTCCTTTATCTTTCGCTTCGCGGTCTAACTGATCAAAGCCTGTCCATGATAACGACAACTTGATGTGGTCGAAACGTCAGTTTTTAGCAAAAGTGTTTGTTTTAAAATCATTTCCTTTATCCTTGTTAATCCGCTTACTAAGTTTGAAATGTCTTTCAAGCAAAAAAGATGAACTAGCGCAATAAATTACGTCCGAGTGTATGAAAAGTGAAGCATATTCTTTCTCAAAGACCACCTGTCATTTTATGATCTATCTTCTTTAGATGCAGACATTGAGGTTAAAAGAAACTGTAAACTTCTGGCATGGCGATCTCTACATATATCACTTGCAACGCTCACGTTGATAACATTTGCGCTTAATCTAAAAAATCTCCCTGAAACGAACCTTATAAGTGTTTGAAAGTTATTTACCCGCCCATTGCCAGAGTATGCATGTGAGGTATGGCACTTTCACTCCCACAACTGTTAGCGAATAGGTTAAGTCCATGCTGCTTCACTTGAACTCACGAAGTTCAGTCCCACCCTACACCTACCTCAGTCCCACCCTATACCCACCCAGTCCTACTCTACACCAGCCTATAAGTAACACGCTACACAAACCCTAAGCGCAACTGCTGCCGGCCGCGGTGTCTCTCTTGTCAGTTGCCAGTTCTCAGTTTACCATGTCTTTGGGGATTCGGCCATCCTCCCTACCGCATTTGGGAGGCCAGCGCGAGAATAAAATAAATTGATAAAATTATTGCTGTATTATTATTTTGAATGACGATAAAAACGGAGCTATCGCATTTATAAAAATTTGGACAAAACTACAACAAGAGGAAAACCTTGACTCATCTCGTACAAAACTAAAGCATTTATTGCTTTTGGAAATGAAATTCCTTTAATTGCTACTTTGTAGTACATAAACACGGCAATTGATCTAACCATCAAATTTGCGGCTCATTAAAATCTTCTTTATAACCAGTTAAAAGGGTTGTATATTGCTGCAAAATATTTTACCATTAACAGTTTTTGTTCCTTTAGGCCACCTTTCGCCAGCCGATATTAAAGTGCGACTTGGAAAACACATTCGAAGGAGGAAAGAACACTCCGAGCAGTCCTTCGATGTCAAAACTGTGAAGATTCATCCGCATTATAGACCCAGTTCCTTTGATTCCGATGTGGCTTTGATTGAACTTAAGGATAAAGTTGTGTTTACTGACTACGTTCAGTCCATTTGCCTTCCCAGTTCTCACAGTGACTTCTCCCTCCTCCAGCCAAACAAAACAGGGATAATTACCGGTTGGGGAAGTCGCAAACAATCTAGAAGCAGAGCATCACGGCTTCAGGAAGCTACAGTCCCCATCGTTTCTCAATCGGTTTGCAGAAAGGCCAATCCCAGTTACCACATCACGGGAAACATGTTCTGTGCGGGATACAAGGATGGCAGTCGAGATGCTTGTCAGGGGGATAGTGGGGGTCCTTTTTCCATCGAGAATCCAAAAACAAACCGCACTGTGCTGATAGGTATCATCTCTTGGGGGGATGGATGTGGCAGAAAGAACAAATATGGAGTCTACACACGAATCTATAATTATGTTGATTGGATCTTTAACGCGATATAAGCAGTTCCTTTTTCCAAAGAAAGATGTTACGTTTTAGATTTAATGTAAATTTAAACTTGTCTTTAACTAAAACCGAAAAAGGAATTAACTGCTGCATTTTTTGCCCGTTAAGTAATATCAATATATGAATCTAAAGAGCTAGGAATTTATAGAAATTATTAAAAAAATGTTGATAAAATCTCAAACGAGTAAACAAGCGAACAAATTGGAAGCAGTAGAATAAATTGGTATGTACGTAGAGGAAGAGGTTTATTCCGCGGATCTACGATTGTGCCGTGCTGTTTTGTGTGGCGCTCAGTAGTTGAAACCTCGCACATACAAACATTACAAACGCTTGAATGTAAGAACAAACTTCTGTTCTAAACTAATAAGCCCATAACATTTTCTCGTAAAATGGCTGTGGTAAGGAATAAAGTTGATGAACGTACACTTAGAAAAAGTTGTGGTTGTATTGGGTCATAATTTTTCTGTTAAAGGGATCCTTGGACTCCCGACAATATTGGTCTTGAATAAGATTTTCGCCTTTCGCTTTTGTAAATGTCAGGGGCTCAAACTTGATAACATTGCATACAGCTTACAACAAGCTAGTTTATATTTCCCGAGCGCCGCCATCTTGAAATGTTACGTCTAAACCCTCTCTCGTTCGTTGCTACTGAGTTCATTAAGATTGAAGCCTGGTACTACAACTGTGGGAAAAGATAAGGCTTAAGAAAAAATAAATACTGTACTAGGATAACACCTGGCGTAGGTGTTGCAGTTGCAGCCAAAAAGTGTATTTTGAAGCCCCGTTAACTCGAGCTTATCACCAGACCTATCCTACTCTTTCCTTGTGACGTCCGTGAACCTTAAAATAGAGACTCGAATCTTTTTTCTTACGGTGGGAATAGGCGACACAGTTACGATAAATGTTCTATCTTTACCATTCTTTTATGAAGTCTTTAATTTAAAACATTTTGATGACACTGATAATTAGAATGGTAATACAACAATCGTGACCGGTGAATTAATTAAAAATTAGGCTATTCAAAAAATAGACTATCATCTATAAAATGCTCTAGCTTAATTAATAATAATATATAAGAGCCAAATTCTACGGTCTAACCAGACTTCGGAAAGCTGCAGAGACATTGGAACGCCACCCCACCGCCGTACAACCTCCTCCCCTCTTTTTTGTGGGGAAAGGGACATACCGCCCATCTTTTGGGTCACTGATAACAGAGTAAATCTATAGAGAATAAAAACAACGATTTTTAATTTTTGAAAATTAGAATCAACGAAATTAATCATGATAATTGAACTGAGTGGAGTGCAATTTGGTCTGAAATCATATGCATGATAAGAAACTGAGACGTAAAGACTGGGAAATGGCGCCCATCCAACTCCGACTCATCTCACATCAGCTCGTCACCTTTAAATCTAAAATATTTTGGTTATATTTCAACCTCCAAACATTATCATTAATTATACCTTAGTGATTTATTTTAATTTTCATTATTTTAAATTTATCCTACTGCTGAATTTTTTCAAGAATTCTCCACGTTTTGAACGAAGGCAGTCTTATCGCTGTTTCTGAGACATTTTATTTTAATTTCAAGTTTAAAAAGTTGCAGGGTATTAAGTGCCATTGTGAGAAGACCCACAGAAACTAGAACAATGAAAAAATTATGACAGTGACAAATACAATTTAATGCATCGAAACGCAAGAATATGCACATCTCGAATAAAGTCACTCTACCTGTACCTACCTGTATACGTTTTTTATTGATTTTTAAATTGTAAACAGCCCATTTGAACATTTTTAATGATAACTTGCGCTTTGAAAAATATTATCACCATCACCGTCACAGTTATTATCATTATCATTATCATTATCATTATCATTATCATTATCTTTATCATTATCAGTATCATTATCATTATCATTATCAGTATCAGTATCATTATCATTATCAGTGTCATTGTCATTGTCATTGTCATTGTCATTATCATTATCATTATCATTATCATTATCATTATCATTATCATTATCATTATTGAGTGAAATGCATGCAAAAGAAAGCGAAGGACCAAAAGAGACTTGTTGAAAAACGAAATGAAAGAAAACGGATCATAGACATTTTCATTTTTTTAAAACTAAATACAGCAGTCAGTAGTCACTTGCACAGTCGTTGGCGCCTATGATCTGTGCAAAATTTTCGATCATAGTGAAAGTGCTATGATCCTAGCATGCGAAAAATTCCCTGGAATTGTAACATTCGACACTGCTGTGGAAGGCCAAGAAAAGCGGAGGCAAATTTCATCTTTGAGGCTTTTACGTGTCATGTCAAATGAAAATTAAAATTGTTTAAAAACTTTACGGTCTACACGTATAAAACTTTTGCAATAAAACTTTACATTTCGGCCACAATTGTGGTGGCCTTCATCAGAACAAAAAGAATTAGAATAAAGATAGATTATATGTACAGTGATATGCATAATAAAGAGGAAAATTGTAAGAACAAAGGTGAAATTCAGGCGTAAAAGTTCTTTGTATCTTTAAATAACATGATCCATGTGGGGCTTAATTTAAAAGGGTAATCTCTATTGAAATTATTCTTATGTTTTTGTATCTCTACCAATAGCGTTTTCTTTGGTATCTAGAAATAATTTGTGCAGAGTATTGTGGGATTGAAATGCGGACAAACACCGCTTTTTTGACTCCATTTAATTCAGATATT
>JAOEJH020078465.1:0-10093 GCA_025448215.2 Palythoa grandis
CTTCTATACACGGAAGTATTTTTTTTAAAACATTAAAACTGGATGTTGTGCTTGTGTAGTCGTTGTCAGTATCACGTATGTTTTGTCCAGCTCTAATATGAAACAGTTAAAAGTTAAAACTAAAAGTCGGTGTGGTCAGCCCCCGGGCGGCGGTCATGCTTGTTGCTAACTTAAAAGCGAGTAAGAATTATGCGACCAATGTTTTTAAAAGGGATAGGTATTAAACTTTAATTCAGTGACTGCTAATATAGCAGTTCATATAAACAATCTACGAAGAATGAGTTAGACAATAGATTGGTCCAATAAGTGAGCGTGCCACGTGATCCATTAGCAATATGTAAATTCTCCTTAATTATTCCGATTCGAACCGATTTCTATCATTTAATTTTCTACCGTCGTGGACCAGGGTTTTTTCTGTCGGGTTCGTTTTACACACTTTTTTTAATTAGCAGCAGTAAATTTTGCGGAGGTCCATCGTTCTTAATTTTTTGAGGAATTCAGCCTCAAATTGTTTTTTAGTTTTCACACATAATATAAACAATTCCCTGAAGATGTTCTATATCGTTAGGGGGTTTATTTATTTATTTTTTATTACATTTTAACGGCCAAAAACTAAGTAAAAATTAAAAAAAATAAATAAATAAAAATATAACGGGCCATAACGGCATAAGGAGGGTCTACGAAAGAGTCAAGGCCACATCCAACTGAGGCAGAACACCTTAAATATTAATGTTTTAAAGTTGTTGACAATGCATTTGCGCCTTGAAAAAGTTCGACAAGCGAAGAACTTTACTGGTATGATAGAGCTTACAGATATTTAACATTTCTTTCAATCTTTGGTGATATCAAGATCGTCGTGTTATTCTGACCGCTGAAATGGTCGCTTTTACAAAGCACGAAGGCGAATTTTGATGAGGTAGAACGCTTGTGTTTACTTGATTTTAAAACACAATGTCTAAACTAAAAAATCACGCGCAAGTTTTAAACACCTAGCATACATGTAGTTTGTTTCACGACTTTCACTTTGAAATTGGTGGCCTCTTTCACTTTCATTAAGGTCTTTCATTAAAGTCTTTTATTTCACTTTCATTAAAGTCTATTATTGGCTCGAAACACGCGATAAGATCCACAGATTTCAGTGCCATATGTATCATTTGGGACATAATTTCACAACACTTGATAAACGCCGTGAATCTTTCTATGTTTTATACTTATTTCAATCAAGTTTCTACCGGAAAATACTAGGCTATACGACTCCTAGTACCACATGTCAACCATCACTCATCAGCCTGACCTTGTTCGCAACCGTAAATTGTGGAGAATTTGAGCCTCGAGCTTGTTGTTCTAATAAAAAATTGTTCTTTAAAACAAATGTATGTAGCGGTAAATTTTTGTCGAATAAATCTAAAAATAATTCATATATATATGTAAAGTTAGTTCTCAAGTTTGAGGTTCAATTCTCCTGTGGCTGTGCTTGTAATTCGTCTGTCAGCAAGATTATGTTCACAGACAAACAAACAGTATGTGAATAATTTTCGGGTGTGTAAAATATGGATGGGGACGGTGGATATGCGGACGGCGAATACGCGGCCAGAGAAAATGTGGACTAAAAAAATGCGGACCAAGAAAATGCGGACTGAAAAAATGCGGACCTTGTTTCATTTCTGGACAGGTATTCGGACCACAGGTCTATATTTACTTTGTGTTGTGAGTATTAAGTTAGGTTAGACAGAGTTATGACGAGGAGTGCGGTGGTGCTGTGTGTTAGTTTGAATTGTGTGTTGATTGATATGTGTGCATAGAGTTTTGGCGGGCGACTGTAGTCGGAGTGAATGTTTGTGTAACGGGTTGAATTTTGTGGGGAAAATAAGGTTTTGGGTTTGTGTATAAAAGATACTAGGGTTTTCTTAGTGGGTGCGTATGTGGTACCGTAAAGCTATCCTAATAGGGGAAGAAATGGGCCGTGTGTTGAGTTTTGTCTAGATTTTGAGCAGGTATTCAGGACACGGGTTTTATTTATTATTCGGGACACGGGTTTTTGTAAAAAAAATTCCCGCTGTGTAGTGAGTTGTGTTGGTGTGTGATATAGTTGGGAAGGTTCTGCAGCATGACGGGGACGGCGATATGATGTGTTTTGTTTTAGAACTGTGTGCCTCAGGGTAGTAACCAATCCGTGAGATTAGCTAGTCATTAAAGCTGTCAGATCGGCATGGCTTTGGGCTGGAGTTGAGAAGAAAAAAATAAGTAAATATATTCTAACTGATTAAAGGTTATGTAGTACAGTGTACGTATTGAAATAGTAAATGTATAAATAGGCTTCTAGCTTAGCCGAGAGCTACCAAATAAGCTTTTTGGTTCTAAGAGTTTAGGGAGCTTCGCACGCACTTCAAGGCACGCGTCAATCAACTTACTGGTTAGAACAACCAGTGTAGGGACTACAGTTATTATTCTAAAGTGGAATTAGAACAGTGATTAGTTGTTATTCTTTTTAAACTGATTAGAATAATAAGCAAAACCCTGAGCGGTCAAGTAAAGTCGTACAATTTTGTTCCAGAACTCTTTAACTTTAGAAAAAAAAACCTGGCCCCTTTACTAGATTTTCTAATCAGTGAGAGCACGGTATAAGGTGCTCACCATAAATCAACCGAGCAGATAGCGCCCTACAATCGCCTCCGGTATGGTCGATGGTCAAAACTATATCGCTCAGAAATGTTCTCGACACACCTGAACACGGACCAGAATTTTGGACTTGATTATGTTCATAAACTCAAGCCAAAACAAATTTACCCTTCAATTTCGTTTTAAAAGCGGACTGTGTATGGCATACACCAAATAGCAGAAATACGTTTAAAACTACGATACAAACATTATATTGCACTGACTACCGCTAGACGCGTTTTTCTATCTAGTCCGTATTTTATCGGTCCTCATTTTCTCTGTCCGCGTGCGCATATCCGCCGTCCGCATATCCGCCGTCCGTCCGCATCCAGTTTTTACACACGCCCATAATTTTCGCTGCAATTTTGACAACAATGGGATTTAATACCCCTCAATAACCCCGAATAACTCATCTCTCAATTGTCTTTGAATTTATACCTGACAATTTACCATCTTTTGGACGACTCGTCTAGACGGATAATTCATCTCTTGTGTGTACAATTCGGCTATTATCAATGACAATGTTAATGTTCATTATAGATGTTAATATTCGCGCGAAATAGAGCGCAAACTCGTGGATACTAGATTTGTTTTTCATCGCTGTGAGAGTTTAACCTATGAACTTTTTGAGAAAGAGATTGCAAGAAATGCTTTCAGACCAAAGAGATATCTTTGCTACCAGGTTTGTCTGGCTGTATTTCTGAATCGTTCGTTTAACTCTACTTGTTAATGCTAAAACTTTTTCCATTCATCTATTCTAATTTCTGTCAAATGCAGTACCAGCCAAACAAAACACGCTACTAATAAACCGAATGATTGAGTGACAGCAGTCGTAAACAGTACAGTACAATTTGAACGCGAGAACGAGATTTCGATAGATCTGTTTATCACGGTTTCAAGAACAAACTATCTTGATCTTCTTTGGTTTTTTACAACCCTCTGGAATGTCAACGCTTCAACCGGTGCTAAACGCGTGGGCCGATAGTGGTTCATGCATGACTTTTTATTTCCTGTCATAAAAAGCAAATCGCTGAAATCGTGGCGAGACCGTAGCGTAGTTGGTGACTGGAGTTTCCCTCTTCCTAACACAAGCAGGTACCGGCAAACACATCAAAATTACAAAATGCAATTAATCTAAAGACTAAAAGGTATTTTAGTAATCTAAGTGAAGGCTACCAAGTAATTGACAACGAAGCGAAAATTATAAGGGCAAAGGTTATCTTCGTCGGAAGCCTTTTTAGTTTTACGTTTGTGTGACACAGCCTGAGTCCAGGAATGTAGTGATAAACAACACGCTCAGTTGGGTTTTGATAAATGGCAATCTGCACTAAAAGCAACAATACGCACTTTGGCCCTAAACGAAACAATTCCAGCCTCCGTAAATACTTGAAACTGGAAGTTATTTTTGTTTTCGTTTCCGGTTTATAGCACTGCTTTTTACCACAACATCAGAAACATGGGATGTTTGCCAACTCTTGAACGAAGAACCGTATTGTCTTTGCGATATGAACGCGCTCCAGTCATAGTTTGTTTGTAAATTTTTAAAGCACGTCAAATGAAATATTTGTACATAAACTAAGCTTAAATTTCTGGAGGTATTAAATTTGGTTTGCGCTAAACAAAACGTAGTAGCAAATACAAGCCGAAAAGCGAAGGTTTAATTTCACTTCTGGCATCCTCTCATAGATATTTGGCTTTGTTTTTGATACAAATTATCGACCAACCGCTGATTTCACGGTGTTTTCACTGTTTTAATACCTTAGGGGTTGTTTATGTTTTTAGGAGCAAATATTTTGAATTAAAAAAGTACAATACTACGAAGACTTTAATGAAATTGAAAGAGGCAATTTTCAAAATGAAACAAACAACATGCTACATGTTTAGAACTTGCGCGTGAATTCCTAGTTTAGACATGGTGTTTTAAATCAAGTAAACACAAGCGTTCTACCTCATCAAAATTTGATCTTCGTGCTTCGTACTAAGCGTCCATTTCAGCGGTCAGTATATCACGACGATCTCGATATCACCAAAGAAATGTTAATTATCTGTTAAGCTTTATCATTTAAGTTCTTCGCTTGTCAAACTTTTTCACGGCGCTAATGCATTGTCAACAACTTTAAAACAGTGATATCTTGTCATTACCAGCTTTCCATATAATTTATTTCAAAGTACTAAGTCAAATTAATGCACAATGACTTGAAATTCTAATTCAATAAAAGCACTCTAGTTGTTATAAATTAAGATAAAATAAATTAAAATAAAATAAAAGATAGAAATGAAAGTTCACTGTCAGCAAAATATTCGACTTGCAGTTCGTTTACTAGTGACGCGCGATCTATTTCTAGTGTCTTCTGTTGCGGGTTGAAACTTCATTGGAGTCGCATCATTCACGAAAGAACACTCCAAAAGATCAGACGGTGTTTGTGGAATAATGATTCGAGGGGTTTTGTAAACGATATTTTTGTCACACGACCTATTCGCAGACGTTGGTGAGTAGAGAAACAAATTGAAACAATCGAAAACAAGCGACAAAATACCAGCATCAGAAAACATACACAGTTTTGACTCAAATTCAAGTGCAGAGTATTTTTCTGCTATTCAAATTCCTTTTCTCTGTCACTTGTATTTTCCAGCTGATTTTTATATCATCACCCAAAATAGATTTTGCCAAATAAGGTACTTGCACCTTGAATAAGTTTACAAATATAAATATATCGATACCAAAATCGACATTTCGTGATTGGCCGAGAAAGCAATCGATTTCATTGTTTTGACTAATTGACAGTTTGACAAAGAGATCATACATGATTGGCTATTTTAGATGTATTTTTCTCAAAAGTGACCAATCACATCAAAAGGAAGCTAAAATAGCCTTTATTGAGCATTGGAGCGTGAGCGAGCAGTTGGCTCGATTATAATTTCCTCGATTGTAAGCGTCGGCTTATGTGAGTGCATGACACACAAACTGTGAGAGGTTGTCATTTTTACATTTATTTGCCAAATTCCTGCATTTTCACTCGTTTGTCTGACATCAACACTGGCCGCTCTGCACTCAGTCAAGTTTAGAAATGGACCTGCAATCATCTCTTCCTTCGTCTACAATCTTTCACGAACTTCAAACAGTCCACGATACTGGATATTTCTATTCCCTGCCATCTTTAGAGGACGATTGGGCCCAGGTAAAAGCGAACACGCATTGCTCAACATTCTGGTAAAATTACTCGCCACTTGCTCGAAATGAAGAAAACGAATTAAAAGCACGTGTGTTTGGTAAATTCTCGGTGGCTAGTTTTTAACCAGTTTTAATTGTCAGTGCTTAGAATTACTTGGTGGCGAAAGTATCATGTAATTTTGTTACTAACTTGCTCTCGCTTTTCAGACTCGGTTAGAAATGGATCGATATCTGTGCCCGGAACCGAACTCACAAGAAAACAGGGTCGACTCTAGTATTGGGAGTCCAGCACCTTGGAACGAATTTCTCTTTCCATTCGACGATTCATCGTTCCCACTGGGAGACGACTGGGATATTAAACCCATCGATTTCAACTGTGCTCCATCTCTTCCGTCAGTGCCTACCGTTTTACCAGAAACCCCGACCGAAACAAAGCCTGGTGTAGAACTTACCGTTAAGCCGTTAAAGATCAAATTACCAATTACTGCATCTGAAGACTCTTGCAAGCTACCCAAGACTATATTTCTGCTAACTCCACCAAGCTCACCTGAATCGCCAGTACCATTACCTGCGGCTCTTGCAAGCCAACAGCGAGCTGCGCGACCTGCATCACGCGCGCCGCGCTCTAAAGGAAACAATCAAGTCGCTCAAACGAATCGAGCAGCCAGTCCCAAGGACTCGCCTGAGAGCAAAAGACGCGTGCATAAATGTCATTTTAGTGGTTGTAGGAAGGTTTACACTAAAAGTTCACATCTGAAAGCACATCAAAGGACCCACACTGGGGAGAAACCGTATAAATGCTCATGGGAAGGTTGTAATTGGAGGTTCGCACGCTCGGATGAACTTACTCGACATTACCGCAAACACACAGGAGCAAAGCCTTTTAAATGCGTCCACTGCGATCGCTGCTTTTCTAGGTCAGATCATTTGGCACTGCACATGAAACGGCACTCATAGGAATATGCGAAATTTATATAGAAGTTTACAAAATTGAAGGTACGAGATGCAGGCCTTTCATTGATGAGAATTAGAATATTTTATTAATAATTTATTCCCCGAGTCCCAGGTGCTCAACGACGCCGTAGAAATTATCGTATTGCAACACGAGGTTTTGGCTCGTCGCTAAACCGAATAAATTGTTTCTATGCATAAACAAACGTTCTTCGTTCTCTCATTCGTGGCAGTGGTTTGATTTGAGAGTTTTACATGAGGTTGTGTTTATTCAACTGATACAAAAATCTCGTCGTAATTGTTCTTGTTGTTGTAGTTTGTGCATGAACGAAGAAGTTGAAACGAATTGGGAGAACAAGACAGTTTATTGCCGTTCAGAAACCGGTGGTCAGTGAATTGTTTTGTGGGCGAACTGACCATTAGAGAACAAGAGTTAAAAGCTGGGTTATGAAAGAAATCTGTATATGCATTCGTGAACAGATTTTATCCGACTGTCCTTAACTAATTGAAATCATTCGTTCGCAGAATATGTGAAACTCGTGTCGTTTAGAAACTTTATGGAGAGATATATTCTCACAAAAAATAGCTTTAAATCCTCAAAGGAAAAGGTCAAAATATGATGTAAATATGTATTCTTTGACTTCATGTATTAAGGCGAAAACCAAAATGAAAATGTATTAAAAATACAGATATATGTCATCATTAGCTTGAACCTGTCAACTGTTGCCGAGTATTTTCGAAGGAAAATTATTATTGTTAACAGGAATAGCAGATGTTCTCGAGTATGCTCAATAGTCTTTGAATAGAAATCGACTCCATTACAGAAAGTTTTTTTTCAAACAAATGACATTTATTTAATAATTCTTTCAGTTGAGACTACAGTGCTACAGATGGGGGTTTGTAAGTTTTAGCTTGTAATTAAGGTGAAACTCGACGGTATTTTGTTTCAAATTTCGAGGCGAGAGTTGAGAGTTTTTGTCTGTTATTTAGAAATATTACAAGATTGTTGTGTTTCCCGTCGCAGCTGTTACGTGCTGATTCACAGTGTATGTTTGAGATACTAAGTGGTAGTATTCGGCAGCTTAGGAAGTGTACACACTTCGTTTTTGCCCAGCTTGCATCAACGTTGTTTTTTTCATTCATTGACTGTTTACTTACCGTACGATATTAAAAACAGAAGAGTTTTCTTGCTGTTAAACCTTTAAGAACACGGTTGGACAACGCGTACGGCGACATAAAAAGACCACTGCTTTTAAAAGACACTCTTAAATCTCACCATAGCTGAGTATTTACAAATACTCTATAGTTTTACTTTTGAATTTATTTGCCCTTGACGATCAGCACAGAAACTGTTATGTTGGATCATTCTGTAAGTTCGTGTGTTTTCGAGAACGCAATTTTACCAAATCTTTACAATCAAACCTCTAAGAAACTAAAATATTTTTTTTATAAAAGAGGCTGGTATTACTTTGTAGTTGGGAAATTTGTTAATGGTTGCACATCGTACATAATCGGCATGTGATAAAATGAATGAGCAGAAATGCACCTGGTTCAAGCATTAAAATTTAAAAATGTCCTTTCTTTTCTTTAGTTTAACTTTTATTCATCTCCTCCTCTGATGTAAGATATATTTATATATTAGGCAAATAAGAATGAGACCAAAACAAATAAGAATGCTTTCGTGTTTTAAAACTGGTGGCAGTTTCTAGCGAAATACAGAACTTGAGTTGAAGTTTTTTTACGAACCAAGACATCGCCTCGTGCAAAGAAACGTCAAACGGTCGCAAAGATGATAAATTCTCGTAAGACCTTGTTACAAGTCTCCATGTACTAATGTGGTTCAAAATGCAGGTATTTTAATAGAAATGTTTAGATTTCATCGCAGTAAATAAAACGCGAAATTAAATTCGAAGTTCCTTTATGCATTCATTTCCGATATATAAACTAAAAAAAAAATATATTCACACCTTTACTACTTTAGTCTTTACTCGTGCTGAAAGAATCGGTGTAACACAATGACGGTGATGAGTAAGCGAGAAAATATCTGTTGGTACGTGAAGCTTGTAGTTTGAAAAGATGGAAAATGATGTATTTCCACTCTCTTTATCGTTCAAAGCAATAGCGGAAGTTTTAGTTTGCATACTTATTAGATTTATCTCTTAGCTTGTCGCCGAATATATGAATAACAATAGCTTTTGCAGACTGTTTTTGGTTGTGTCTCCAATGAAGTGTATTAAAGTGTGTAATTAGCTAGCCTTGTTTTCTTTTTGGAAATAGACGTGCTTCTTCGGGGAAAACATCTTTTGATTTTCTCTCTTTTTATTGTTTTATAGTTTTTAAAAAATTCCTTTGAACCGAGCGAGGTAAATCGTGAGCTCAAAAGTCAGTTCTAGGTGTATCTAGATACTTTTTAGTTTAAAATGTAATACAACACACAGCATACGCGAACGTGACTTCATTGTCAAAACCTAATATGAAACGCTTTTTCCCACGCTGAAGGCCGTAAAGGGTCGGAGAAGCTGTGAATGAATCAAAACACTAATTGTAATGTCTATTGTCAATGGAGCTTATTAAATTTTTATCTCCTACAACACGGTTCAGTGAACTTTCCAACGCTTTATTTTAGAAGATTTAGGCATTGAAACTCAACATCCATTTAGAATTACGTGTAAGAAAAACTGACATTACTTTTCTTAATAGCTGCAAATAACCTAGTCATTGTTGATAAACAAACAGGGCAAATAACTTAGTTCATTTAGATTTTTAGCATAATTTTCTGTAAGTAGTATTAGTCACGCTTCAACGCCCGTGCGAGCTGCCGTCTGTTTTATTTGTAGACTATCTTGAAGGATTACACTTTAATAGTTCAGTATCTACGTTCCCCTATTTGACTGAATGCTATTTGCAGTTATATATAGTAATATAAAAGTGCACTGGCTGAAACCGTGAAGATTGACTTCGTAAATTAAAAAAACAAGAATGACAAAGTAGTTCTATCATGCTGTTATTTTGACTTTTGTCGTATAATTATATAGAACTCAGTACGGATTTTGGGAAATATTTTGTAACTGATTAGAAGCTAGACTAAACAAAAGTGTATATTCACAACAGGACACCAAGCTTTATAAGTGTGTAATCAAAGTATTTGAAATAATGCATGACATTTGCATTTCTTTTGATATGGGCAATTATATTTCATCTTTTAAAGTCAAGCAAAAATAACTCAACACCTTGGAGTTGAATAAAACACGCAAAAAGACGACATATCATGACGCAATCGAGTTTGATGAGGCGCGCACTTTCTAATCAACT
>JAOEJH020078576.1:0-10093 GCA_025448215.2 Palythoa grandis
CGATCTATAAATATAAATATTATAATTATTATGAAATCTAATAAGTTAAAATAATTAATTCAATTCATTTTAAGAATATCTAATGTTAATGTTCCAAATTTATTAGCCTATCGCATTCTTACTTTGGAGCAGTGTTGCCATACACACTCCACCCTCCATCCCAATCGGAAGATACCTTTAAAAAGTTCAGCACACTTGGAAATTACCTGGAAAAGTCCTAGAATTTTACTTTGAGCAAAGGGAAAGAACCCTGTTTCATGAGACGTTAGGGCTAGGTTGTTCAAAGGCTGGTTAACTTTATCCCTTAGTTCAACAAAAATTCAACAGCGAAACCAATAATGAGAAGTGTCTTTGTAAAATTTTCATTTTCGAAAAACCCATTCCTGGTAGAGTGTTTAACATAAAGGTGTCACATTTTATGACAAAGTTTATTTTGCAAAGCTTTTTCTTTATTCAGAACTGTTGTTTTGGTAGCTTAAACAGAAACCAGGGCAAGTATGCTAATGAGGCAAAGAATATAAACATTCGGTTATTGATGTTTGGCTAATTTTTTATTCCAATTTGTTTTAGGGTAGTGCCCCAGATATAACTGAAGAAAATAGTCGTGATCAGTGGGAGGTGAGTTGTGAAAGATACAATCTTAAATGCACACTGTTTTATAAAAGTTTTCATTAATTATTAATTAATATTTATTAGGTATATATTTGAAATTTGTTTAAACTGTAGACGAAAGATATTGACTTTGCCAATCTCGATAAATTCTATTTGAGAAACTCGTTACTCCCGTTTATCTGTAACTTAGTTTTTATTTTGTTGACTTTTTCATCTTGATGTGCTTCCTATACCAAGTTTTGATTGCTTCAAGCAAAGTAACGCAACAAAACACGCGTTTTGCACCTAGAGATCAGGCAGTATAACATCTACCATAATGGAACACAAAAAAAGCTTGATCTTCCTTTGTTTAGATTTCCCCGTGGAGTTGAACACATTCTTTTGTTTTCCATATTGTAGGATTTTTAACCAGTGACTAAATTACATGTTGTGAAAGAAACTGCAGGAAGCATTTATTTAGTAGTATGGTATGCACCGAATGACCCTTTTTGAGACCTGAATAAATTATCTGTGTTACGTCAAAGTTTATAAATAGAATGAAGAGGAATAAATTTTGTGTTCCTAGCTCATGAATAAAACGCAATGGATTATATTACTTCCTTTGTCCTGCTAGCTTGTGAATAAAATGGAAAGGGAGAACAATCTATTTATTTTGTCTTTCAATCTAATAAACAGAATGATACAGGTGAAGTTTCTAACGTTTTTGTCCATGGATGGCTTACCCAAACCATACTATACTACTCATGTTTTTCTTTCTGTGACGGTGATAATCACAGTTCATCCCATTCACCATCCTAAAATATCTTGTCAGTTAGAAAACGTTTTTTTATGTTTTATCTTCTAATAGGAAAAAGCATTTCCCAACATACATAAAAGACAGAATATCGGCCAAATCAGATCTTGTAAGTTTTGCTCGGTTTGTATTTTATTAGTGTTAACAGTGGGATTGCTCTATTGTGTTATATTGTTGCCCCAGTGGCAGTTCTCTATTTAACATAGTCTCAGAGCTTTCACTTACCTATCAACCTATCTTCAGTAAATAAAAGTACACCATAACTACGTGAATAGCAAAGCACAACACTCGAAACTGGCAGTCCTCCACTTGTTTAAACAAGTAAAATTTCTTGAAAACGAATCGAATTATTTATTCTACCCATCTACTGGACGAGTAAATCTTGGTAGGCAATTGCAAGCTTTATGTATTTTCCAAAATTTATCTGAATTGCATTTAGACTTCAGAGAGCCACAGCGCTGTTAACTCGACTACAATTTTATGATTATCAAAATATGAAAAAAATTGTGGACCAGTAACATTGCATCTAGATTGAGTAAAATTTGAGCTCCACTGGTTCTGGAACCAGCAGCCTAACAAGTTAATTTTGAGCAGAATATTACACTAAAACTATCCTCCTACCGTGTTGTACCTCAAGCAGCCCCAAGAGCCCCTTTCTAGGGAATTTTCTCCAAATAAGGCCCTCTATCGAAAGTACCCGTCTTAGGGGATGAAGCAGGCTGGTACTAACCTTTACTTAAGAATGTGGACAAGTGAGCAAGTACAACCAAAGAGCAAAGTGAAGACAGGGCTTTTCTTGTGCTCAATACGAGTTTACATGACAGACAGGACATAAATTCAGCAATCCTAGAACACTTTGGATAGCCATACAGAGGGCAACACTCACCTTAAACACTATGCATCTCGGCCGAAGAATTTTTTCATGGTATACCACTTTCACCCAAACTCGCATGATCTTCATGAGTGATAAAACGATTTTCGTGACTATAATGAATGAATTACGCAAAATTTGATACATCTGCAGCATGAGAACTGCAGGCATAGAAGCTTGTTGGAGGGAAGTGTCGTGGGTAGTTGAGAGATTTATAAGGACAAATATAGCGTCGCATCGCTTTAGCTACGAAGCTGTTACAATTGAATATTGATTATCAGACATTGTGGTTTCTCTGAAGAACCCAACCACTCCCTTGCAGTGCCCAGATCATTCAAGGCTGAGGAAGGGAACCAGAAAAACTTCACCGTCAAACGGATGTATGATAGTGCTCGCGAAGAGTTTGAGCAACTCGAGCAGTTACGAGAGGTTAGTTCATGCGAGAGTGTTCCCACAGAAGATAGTTTCTTGAAATTCCAGGAAAGTACTTGGACTTGAAAAAAAATACCAAGGCCTGGGAAATCCTTAAAAACTGAAAAGCTTTGAATGGAAAAAGGTTTTTAGCTTCACTGTCAAAAAAATCAAAAAATTTTGTTTTGCAAAGGTTTTTATTAAAAGAAAGCTTACTTTGAAGATTAAATGCACACTTGGATTTTATAACTTACCGGTAATTGTCAACGATGATGATGATGATGATGATGATGATGGTGGTGATGATGATGATGATGATGATGATGATGATGATGATGATGACGACGACGAAGATGATCGCGGATGATGATGGTGATGATGATGTGATGATGATGATGATGATATGATGATGAGATGATGGTGATGATGATGATGATGGTGATGATTACAATGATGATGAGATGATGATGATGATGAGATGATGATGATGATGATAATGATGGTGATGATGATTACAATGATGATGATGATGATGAGATGATGATGATGATGACGATAATGATGATGCTGATGAGATGATGATGATAATGAAGAGGATTACGGATGATTATGGTAATGATGATGATGATGAGATGATGCTGATGATGACGATGATGACGATGAGATGATGATGATGATGATGATGATGGTGATGATGATGATGAGATGACGATGGTGATGATGCTTGAGACTTCTTTATCTTAGTACCTTGAGAATGGTGTCAGAATGACACCAAAACATCGGTTAATCACAGTTATATCTTTATGTATTTGCATATCGAAATCGTTATTGGTTAGATTTTTAAAACGTGGCAACCAGCTACATCTTGAGCAGTTTAGCAGAAAACAGATAAACTGCGAAGGCTCTATCGAGTTCCTTAAACTTTGCCAAAATGTTGATTTAAAAACCTTTTGCTTAGGTTGACAAGCACATGCGTTCAGCGCGTTGTTTATTTATCCAAATGTAACCTGTGTGATGCAGGTTATGTTGGCTACACGAAAGGGCATTTACATTTTCAATTAGAGGGACACAGATAAAAGAGATCGACTGTTGCCAGGTATTGTTTACAGAAACGCAGGAACGTCCCCAAGGACATGCTGCAATAACATTCAATCAGACCCAATTCGCGCGAAAGTTTTCATCTAGTTTACAATTCCGCCCTTATTGTTATTTAATTGCACATCTTAGCTTAAGTTTCCAAACCTGAATAATTTATCTTTGTCCCTTGAAAATAGCGTCAGAATGACACCGAAGTGTCGTTTAATCTCAGTTATATGTTCACAGCCCTATAAGCAAAACTGTGCATATGTAGATCGCTTGAGAAGTTTATCAAATTATCTGATTTTCTGAATAAGCTCACTTATTTGAAGCCGCAAAGAATGCATTATACATTAGAAATACTTTTGAAAAGTTGTTTTCTCTTTTTTGGTGTTTTTGTTGACCAAGTATCAATTTTATCTTTTGCAGGCAATCGAAAGTCGTTTGAAGGTGACACTACCAGATGATCTGCCAGCCGCTCTGGCTGACGGTGTCGTTTTGTGTCATTTAGTTAACAATATTAAAAAGGGCTCTATTCCAAGTATACATATCCCATCAGCTGGAGTGGTGAGTACCAGCGTTATATTCTTGTCATAACTGACAGACTATTTATTTTAAGGCATTGTTTCTTTTGCCACATTCATGCCCCACATTTTGTCAAACTTAAACTAAGAAACGTTTTCATGAATGAGTGGAGTGAGTGAACAAGAGAGAAAGCAGTGCTTGCTGATAAAGCCCTGAAATTTTTCAACTTAGCGGTGGAAAATTCCAGAAAACTAAATTTGAAGAAATAACCTCGGAAAATAATTCATTTTTTTGTAGATGATAATTTAAGTGTCTTTCTGTTAAATCACACCATAGTAATTTGTGAACTTGTGAAAGTAATCGTCCGAGTTAAAGAAGTCCGTGAAAGTTAATTCCTGGAAAAAGGCAAGAAAAAGTTTTGGAAACGCTGGATTTTTCAACTTTTGAAGATGTATAAACCCTTTTAATTACTTGTTACTCGGACCTTTACTTAATTCTGAATTAAACCGCATGATATCACTGTACGTGGTTTGTTACAATATACTCGTAGAAAAATAATAAAAAGGAACTTATGATTTCTTCTGCCTTATTCTATCTTCAATCCATTAGGCCAAATAAAAAATATGTGTGGTTCCGCCTATCCGACCTACCCTAGTTTTTTCATGTCGATCCTAGAACTTTTTTCACTAAATCTTGATCGATAGGTTTCATTTCGTGGATTTCTTAAAATTTTCTCTAAATGTAGCAAATGAAACCAAAACCACATGTAATTTTTTATTTGGCCTATGTTCCTTAATTTTTTTGTAGCTCCCATAGGACGTAAGCTTGTGAGTGATATTATCACTGTTTTGTTTTGTAGCCTAAATTAACAATGATGAAGTGCCTGAAGAACGTGGACTCCTTTATAGAGAGCTGTCGAAAACTAGGAGTAGAAAAGGTGAAAATAAATGTTGCTTTTAGATGTGATATTTTTTAACGGACTCATAAATAGATAAGCAGACAGTCCAACAAACATTTTAGGAAGGATTGGTACATCAACAGACAGACAAACACACAGAAAACACTACGCTAAATATCTTGACTCGATTTACAGAGCAGTTATAGACTTTGTTGAAGGCACAAATGTAACAACTGGTCGTAAATGTAACAAAGGTCCTAAATGTAACAACACTTGGTCCTAAATGTATTTATTTATTTATTTACCAGTTGCAACCTACCCCTCACAAATGAGGATTGATGGTTGGGGGGGTCGTCTACAGGTTAGCTAATTTAGAGGCAGATGGTGAATTTGCCATGAAAATACGAATCAGCCACATTGTTTTATTTTTCAAAGCCGGCGTTTTTCGCTACTAGTATGCTACAACTTATAGCCTATACTAGTAGCTCAGCCAATCAGATCGCAGTATTGATAATAGCCCACCAGTTGGATTTTACTAATATAGAATATCTTGGAGCACAACACAAACTACAAAACATAATTAAGAACTCAAATTGACAGGAGGAAAATCAGTTGGATAATTACAAATCGTTGTGGATTTGAATCTGGGGTCACCGTAAAGTGTTTGAGGGGGGTTCAAACCCAGGCCCCATAAAATGTTTCGTTTAACTTACAAATACCACTGACTACATGCCTTTGAACTCGAATGATATGTTTGATGGTTTTTAAATGACCTTCTTTGCAGGAAAAACTATGCTCACCAGCAGATGTACTTGAAGAGAAATCTCCTCGGAAAGTTTGTGCGACTGTTGAGGCATTGCTTCAAGTAGCAGAGAATTCATAGCACCAAGCTTGCCGTTATATTACCACAATTTAACAATGATAAGTGACTTGCTGATTTTGAATAAAAATGTATAGTCTAAAACCCAGAGAGATTATCTGAGAGAAGAACTGGGAAACGAGTTGTCGAGACACAAAACTCTGAAGGCAAGAAAGTGGGCGATGAGTAAAGAAGCTTGAGAGATGGAGTGACTTCTCCTTTTCATGTCCAGACATTACTGGTATCCTAAGCATATTTTATAATTCAGTTATCTTATTTTTCGTATCAGCTTTTCGTGCCTAATTAGCTATAAGTTTAGCAGTCCTATTTTTTTAAGATTTTTTTTATTATTTAATAGTGGTAACTTTTTGAATTCTGCTAATCTAACGATATCTATTTTGTGCTATTTTCATCCCATTGTTTCCTAAGGAGGGCTGAGGATAAACTTGACTCCTCCCCCACCCGCCTAGATTGGTTTTACACACTGAAGAGATTCTTAATAGCTACGGTGAAAAACTTACCCAAAGTGGTAAGGGTATGTACCTTTTAGGGCATAGTTTCCAGATCTATTTTGGTGTGAAGTATGGTATGGTTTTATAAAATTTGATCAGAAAAAGAATATTGTTATGAAGAAAATATACGGCCCAGTAAACGTGTCTCTTAAACTGAAGCAACGCGTGCGGCCTTTTTCTTTTATTTTGTACACTCTTCCTTCAAAGAATTTCAGCCTTTGAAACTTAAAACCCGGTGTGCGTCATGAACTTGCTGCGTTTTGGCATATAGAAATTTGTTGTTTTTAGTCTGAAATACGTACAGGGTTTGAGGTCTTGGGCAGTCTACCCCCAAGCAAAATCTGAGCGGGTAAATATTTACTCCCCCCCCTCCCTCCCTCCACCTCCACCATCCTAATTTTTGGTCACAGTCTGTATTTGTAAAGAGGGACTGCAAAGCAAGATTCAGATTGGGGGTTCCCAGTCAAGAGCACCATAGACCGGTGCATGCTGCCTAGGACATCACAGGGCATTTTCCCCTGGGAAATGATGAAAATTTGGGCCTCTAGATTTGCTGGAAATGCATCTAAATTTGTAAATCCTCACAAAAGTGGTCGTGAATAATTCACTCGAGGTACGAGTGGCTTATAAACTTAAATGAACATAAAATTGATTCATTATGTGACTCAGGAAAGTCATCAAAAAGTGTTATGGAAATCCACAAACAAAACTTTTTGTTTTTCTCTTTTGATAGTTTTGTCTTTAACAATTCTTTTTAGGGCATCTCTAGGGAAATTATTGGGGGGAGGGGGGCTGAGCTGTCCCCTTACCTTACCCCTGCCCTCCCCCCAGCTCTCCGAACCTTCTTGTAACAGCACCTTTTAACTGTTTTGAAAACCAGTTGCTGTTACCATTTTCGTTTCTGAGTCGCCTTCAAATATTTTCCAACTATCTTGAAAATATATTCACATAAATGGAAAAAATAAGGATAAATGTGAGGAATTATAATTGACGAAAATAGTACAATTTATTGCGTTGGACAAAGACTCTAGTTTAAGTTTGATAAACGTATCAACCGGAATTTTCCAAACGTTGCGTGACGTGGGCCGATTTTGCCCGAACTAGCCAGACACTCTGCGAACGCTGATTGGTGGAGGAGATAATTGCTCGACAACTCTTCACACTTTATTTAGCTTGTTTACTTCAATAACCAAGATATCAGGAAGGAACTTTTGACTTCTGAAATTGTACAAAAATGCCTCCAAAACGCAAAGCAAAATCAACAGAAAAAGCGAAATTTGTTTCCAATTCTAGATTCAAGTCGTTAAGGGTTCCTTCCAGATGTTCCATCAGAGATTTTGTGGAGGAGAAGAAGTTAAAGTTTAAAGCAGGCCGTGGATTTTACCAACTCACAAAGCCAGAAACTATTCAGTTTCACAAGGAGGTTGTGGCGCGGCGAAAGAGTGACGGTTTGGTTGTAACAGGAGATGAGGTACTTTATAATTAATAAATTATAATAATTTGTGATGTTTAGATGGGTCTTTTGAATATTCGATCCAAGACAAAATATGTTTCAACTTACCGAACATAATAGTAAAACCAGCTCCTTCAACTAGAAAACAACGTTTTTATTATTCTTTCTTTCTTAAAGATCGAAATATATGCAGAAAGTGCTTTAGTTGAAGAAAGTGTACATCTCTGATTGATAGCTGTTTATGTCTATGCCTGTGGTGCAAAGCTCACACGTTCAAATATGAATGACACGTCTATAATATGGCGGTGTGTGAGCGTGTGAACAAGTCCTTGTACTCACGTTGCTGTAGAAACCGATACAACTTTTAAAATCAGTGGCTGAAATTGCCAAGATCAAAGTCAATCGTCACTCCAAAACCTTCACTTCCTAAAGGATGGCTTAATGCCTGGATCTGTAAGGGAAATAGATCTAGAGTATTTGCATACTTTTTGATGCATTATCAATTAGTTATCAATAGATTTAATACAAGAAATCAAATATGATTTATGATAAAAACTAAGGCGGGTAAAAAACATGTATATGTATAAATATTTACAACTTGAAACATTATTTCCCACTTTTAAAATTTAATACATCAATGTTACTGTTGGTTTTGTGATGTTCCTGGCATCATCAGGGGCTTATGGCGTATTTAGCAAAATAGCGTATTTTTTTATGGAATACACCCCGAAGCGCATTTCAGTGAACAATTGATTTATACAGCTATTTCAAAAAAGGTTGCTCCTGTGATCCATGATGCATGATCCATGTTTCATAGCCCACGGTGCATTATGGGAGCAAGCTTACTTTGAAATATTCCTTCTCTGTACTCAGAAGACCTTCGTTGGCGAGTTATTTGATTTCAACTTTTGGGGGGCATTATTAGCTATTATTTATTCCCTACATGTATGAAATTCCTGCTCACAAAAAGGATCCACCATAGTGTACCAGGGGCTATGAAACATGAACCATGCATCATGGATCACAGGAGCAACCTTTTTTTAAATAGCTGTATTTAAAAAAACAAAATACAATGTTAAAACATACTTGTGGACAACATTGTTGTGGTTCAGTTTTATCGTCAATTCAAATTTTATTTTCCATTGTTTCAATAATTTTTATCTATATAAGGGTCTGGGAGCAAGGGATTCATTATCAAACCATCCCACTGTAGTTTCCTGCATGGGTAGCTCAGTGGAAGTGACAGTCATGAAATCAGAGCATCAAAGTTTTTCTAGCTTTTGTTCTGTTTATATCTTCTCTAAAGACACATCAGATTTCCCCTCTCTGAAGATGAACAAAAAAATTATTATCATATACATTAATGAACATTATTCTAGACCAACCAAAAATATAGTTTGAATGAAAATAAATTGCATTGCTTACACATACACAAATATCTCTAAAACACAACATGCACAATAAAATATGTAATTAACTTGAAAGTATAAACTGCAATGCAGACTTTATGGAGACTTTGACTTTTTTTTAATTTTATTTTTTAAAATTTTGGTGGTTCAAGAGAATTTTGGGAGAATTAAAATTCTATGACTATGTCTTTACTGTATGAGTGAAAAAACTTGGGACATTGTCTTTTGAGTTTTAATTAAGGAAAAATAAAATAAAATAAGTGATGTTTATATAGTTTACTTTCATTGGATAAAGTTTAGAGCATGTATGGTTCAATAGAATATAGCATACAGTGTTGAATATTTAGTAAATAAACCCCTTCCAGCGGCTGGTATATCGGAGGATATAATGTCCACGGCTGATAGATTGTCTGAAAAATGAACAGTTGGCCGAGAACCGAAGCTTCGGGGGTAACTGTGAAACTTTGAGGACAATCTATCAGCCAAGGACATTATATTATATCCTCCCATATACCAGCAAGCCAGGAAGGGGTTTATTTATTTTATAACCCTCCACTCCAGAGCCATGTTTACAAGTTTTCAGAACGATTCATGCTGGAAAATACAAAAAATCTAGAGCTTTTCAGCCCTGAAATAAAACCTGTCTAAAGAATCCTGAACTAGAATAACCAAA
>JAOEJH020078646.1:0-11606 GCA_025448215.2 Palythoa grandis
AACACAAGCTTTCAGCAACTGATCCTGTTGCTTTCGTCAGGTAAATGAATAAAATTCAAGATGCAAATCGGTTAAAACAAATCTGAAATTAGCATAAGGCGGTGACAATATAAAACAGTACAAAAGATAAGACAATTATAGGAGACTAGGTGTGAAAATTAATGTTTGTCTAAGAGAATCTTGTACTATCCCAGGAGATTAAAAGAATTGTTATCTGCGTGACGCTTAACACTTTGGAAAATAAACTCGAACATATTTTAGTGTCGTTTTGAGAAAGTACGCTCGCATGTGAATTGTAAAAAAAAACTAGCTAAAATTAATAACGATTTTGAAAACTTCATTCTCTACTACTATGCCTCTGAATTCCCTGGGGAACAAAGGGCTGCAACGACACCCTGGTCCTCCACTCCAGGTTGGGGGTTGTGCAGTGGGCCAACCACCCACTAGCTTAAAAAGCATTATGTTACAGAACCCACAATGACACTTTCAAACTTCATTCTCTACCATTTCAGAAAATGTATACTTTGTTAAGATTGGCCGAATACTTTACAAGTTCCGCACTCTTTAGTCAAACACCCCTGTTTTGTACCGTGTATCCTTAAAAAAGCACTTATTTAAAAAAGATTGTTGAAGCCAGCAGGCCTGTTAATCATAGTACATTGAAATATATTAGGCATTAATTTTTTTAAGTTTTTGCAGTGACAATGATTTGTGAATAGACCAATTTCGATATATTAAAATTCTATTTTGAATCCAAGGCTTAGGGGGATAAAACAAAAGAAATCTTAATAGACATTGAGGAAGGAATAATTTGTTTCTTTTGTTTTATTCGGCGAAATCTCTGACCCAAGTTAGAATTTTGATAGATCGAAATTGGTCTATTTATAATAATTGCTCTCTTTCAGGTCAGTAGTCTTCACCTGAAGGACATTGTTATTCATACTGTGTCCTGCAGTGATGCAGCTACTCTGTGTGCCACTAAGAAGGGTGACATTTACCTTTTAAATCAGTTTACTTGTCGAAAAATCATTAGCAGGTGGGTATTTAAAATTAAAAGCCTTGCATTTTTGATAGTGCATGCTTTTGTTTGAATAAAATTAAAAACATTTTTGCATGCACTACTCTCAGCACTCACTTAAAACTGACCTCAAAAAGGTGAAAAAATAGAAGAAAAAATTGGCAGTAACAGGGTCACACAAAATAACAGTTCAAATGTTCAACTATGGGAGGGTTGGGGCTTTATTTGAAAGGAAAAAAAGAGAAAGAATCACCACTCATCACTGCCTCAAGCTACAGAGGCAGCACAGCTCAACAAGGTAAAACTAAAACCATATAAAGACACTCCTGACTGCCACTATAACCATGTGTGACCTCACAGCACAGTACCAGTGAGGGAGGAAAACCAAAGTACCTGGAGAAAAACCCCTGGAGTCAAACTAAGATTTACCAAACGCAGCCAAGAATCTGATCCCAAGTTGTAGAGGTGAAAGGCATAATTGGTAACCACTATATACTGAATGCCAACAGGACTCCCCAGAGAAAGTTTCAGTTAGTGCTGAAAGATATCCAACCAGCTCCATTAATAATTCTGCATAGCTGTAGTCTGAAAGTTTTCTCCATGTAAGCTGATCCAGAAAGGTCTTGAATCCACACTCTTGATTCCAGTTTCTTTTGACTTGATTCCAGATTTCACTATCTGGATTCCAGATTCTCTTGATTTCATTGCAGATTCCCTATTGTGGATTTTGGATTCTATTTCCTTGATTCCAGACTCTCTTGATTTCATTCCAGATTCCCTATTGTGGATTTTGAATTTTCTTTCCTTGATTCCAGATTCTCTTGATTTCATTGCAGATTCCCTATTGTGGATTTTGAATTCTATTTCCTTGATTCGAGATTCTCTTGATTTCATTCCAGATTCCCTATTGTGGATTTTGGATTCTCTTTCCTTCATTCCAGACTCTACACTCTGGATTCCAAATTCTCTTGATTGGGACCAGTACCTGATTCCCTATTGTGGATTTTGAATTCTATTTCCTTGATTCCAGATTCTCTTGATTTCATTGCAGATTCCCTATTGTGAATTTTGAATTCTATTTCCTTGATTCGAGATTCTCTTGATTTCATTCCAGATTCCCTATTGTGGATTTTGGATTCTCTTTCCTTCATTCCAGACTCTACACTCTGGATTCCAAATTCTCTTGATTTCATTCCAGATTCCCTATTGTGGATTTCTGATTCTCTTTTTTTGATTCCAGATTCCACATTCTGGATTCCAGATTCTCTTGAGTTTATCCAGATTCTGTATTGTGGATTTTGGATTCTCTTTCTGTGATTCCAGATTCCACACTCTGGATTCCAAATTCTCTTGATTCCATTCCAGATTCCCTATTGTAGGATTTGGATTCTCTCGACTTGATTCCAGATTCCGCATTCAGGATTCCAGACTCACTTGACTTGATGCCAGATTCCACCCTCTGGATTCCAGTTTCTCTTGACTTGATTTCAGATTCCACATTCTGGATTCCAGACTCTCTTAAGCTCATTCCAGATTCCATATTGTAGATTTTGGATTATTTTTCCTTGTTTCCAGATTCCGCATTCTGGATGCCAGATTCTCTTTCCTTGATTCCAGATTCGACATTCTGGATTCCAGATTATCTTTCCTTGATTCCAGATTCCACATTCTGGATTCCAGATTCACTTGACTCCATTCCATATTCCATACGGTGGATTTTGGATTCCCTTGACTGGAATTAGGATTCCCTTGACTTGATTCCGGATTCCACTTTCTAAATCCAAGATTCTGCCAACTAGTGCAGTGAATTTCAGCAATAATTTAGATTCTGGATGCCATTAACTGATTTCTTGAATTGTAGATTCCCTTGACTGAAAACTTCAGATTCTGATCACAATTAAATTCCTGATTTTGGATTTAAGGTTACCTTACATGAGACAATTTATATACTTTACACACCAAGGTGTTTTCACTGATTAGAATTCTTTTGAACATTTTCAATTTTGCCTATTGATTCCAGTTTTCAATGTTGTTTTTTCAGGTTTTCAGGATTAAGGAGTCTTAAAATAGCTGGTGGAGAATTACAAATAAAAACTTTTAGCAACACAATTAAAAATGTTACAGAGGAGATGCAAGTGATACTGCTGAATACTAGAGGAGAGGTAATGAACTTAAAGTAATGACCTTGGTTTTGTAATCTATAGTCTTGGCATTTGTATGCAAAGTCTTGTACGAAGACATTTAGAGACATGGATAGTATGTTTGATCTTCGTCTGTAGAGCCCTGTAGAGGCCAATTGTTTTGGATTATCCTCAAAATTAAAGGGTCAATGAACACTAAAAGTCTCCCCAAGTACTGCAAACCCTTTTACAGGGTTCATACGCCACCTGGAAAACCTGGAATTCCTTGAATTTTGGAATTTTATTCAGTCATTCAGGAGGTAGAGCAGAGACAAGACATGACAAACAAAGGACACAAGATCTCGTTAAACAGTAATTATTAACAAAATGTGTAACAAATGAACCTTTCAAGAACTGTATAAATTCAAAAGTCTTTAAAACAAAAAGAACAACTTGAAATAAAAGAAAAAAATGAAAATTTATGAAGCCTACTTCTTTTCCAGAAAGTCTGAAACCATAATGAAAAGTTGTAATAAAACAAACTCAAAACAAAGTGAAACATCACTGCTTGAAGTAGCTGAAATTAGCCAAACACAGATGGTATTGGCAATGGTAACGAAGACATTGCAAAGACAAGAGATGAAATTTTTTCAACACTCAAATAAAATCAGCTCCATATATTTATAAAGTGAAGTTAAGATTACTAAAGAATCAATTCAGCTTGGGTTGCAAAGATCCTGCTGTTATCAAGCTGGTATCCTTGCTAACTTTGGCTACTGTAGACTTGTTTTACACTTTTGTCTTGGCCATGTAATTTGAAAATCAATTTAGAAAAGAAAATTGTAAAGTTTTAACAGAATGGAAATCAAAGTGATTTATAAAGTTCCCCTCTTCATAGCTTTGCCTTCAGAGCCCGCGTACAGAAAAGGAATACCAGAATGTGGTTATGGTGCTATATTGTAACCCGTCCTTGTTGGCCTAATAAAGTTATTATTGGCCGTTTTTATCAATGGTACAGGAAAGTTGTATAGTACAGAAAGTATTTAATTAATCCCTAGACCTCAAATTTGGCTACTTACAGGTATATCGATGGCTACAAAGATCTGTTAATGTAAAGAGATGTAAATGGCTTCTAAAAAGATCATTAAACGGTTGGTTTACTGGCAATCTTCTATTACTGTTTCTGTTTGTTATAAAAATGAGTTTACAGTAGGTTTATCTTCTCATTGTCTTCTTTTGTTGCGCTTTTTTTCTTCAGTATTTCCTCTTTTTATCGTCAGTCTATGTTTATTACATTTTTGTTAAAAGACAATAAATATAATAGAAATAGAAATTGAATGAAAAAATTTAGATCAAACTAGATCAGCAGACAGCATTGCCCCAGTTGATTTCCAATGCCAACAGGAATTCTAGCTAACAGATAGAAACACATGTAGCTATAGAAGTTTTCATATTTTTGTTTGTTAATTTGTTTTCTTACTTCCGTTTTTACCCTTTTTTTCTTTCTTTCCATTTTTCTTCCTTCCTTCTTTCCATTTCTCTCCTTCATTTTTCTTTCCTTTTTTCTCATTTCTTTCGTAACTTCATTTAAAATCTACCTGCATGTACTGTTGATTAAGAATAGTTCAGTCCTTAGTAATCAAACTTACTCTAAGTACTTCAAATAGGACTTTATGTACTCTTATTATCCTTTTGTTGTTTCTTAGTTACCAGCATTGCAGTGGGCAAGAAACTGATGATCAGCACGGGTAATATTTTGAACCAATATTTACTTACCCCTAAACTTGATTACAAATATAGTAATCACGAATGCTTATCCTAGGGAAGAACCAAAATCAACTCAAAATGCCAATAAAGCTGTCAGAATTCTTTTTCTTTATGGTTCTGTTTTAATAGCTGAAATGGGGAATAGCAGTATGTGTTGCTATGTCGTTTTTGACTAGAGTGCTTCTCGGCACCTTGCCAAGCATTCTCCAATCTGAGATATGTTTGATTTGTAAAAAAAAATTATTGAAGAAATTATAGAACCAATTTTTTATGAAAATAAGCGTTGTTTAAAAGATGCAAAAACGTTCACTTCTATTTATTAATTCATTATAACAACATTTTAATGTGTAAATAAAAACTTTTGAACTTGGGAAAAAGTTCTCATATTTTTCCATAATATATGTGTTTGGTGAACACAAAAAATACATTAATTTGTTTACCATCTTTGCAGATCAGGGAGAAGCGTTTTTTTGTTACGAAAGTGGTGCTGATCGAGAAACAGCCAGCAAGTCAACTCAGCAGCATGGAGATTTCTCTCTACTAACGATAATGGAGGAGACAGATAAAAGGTTGACTGTCCCATTTCGAGTCGAACGCATTCCCATGATACACCGGGTTGCAAAGGTGATGACAGAGCCCAATTCAAAAAGTTTTGCTGTTCTGCAAGTAGATTCAAGAGAAGGGTGAGATATCAATCGATGTTTTTTGTAATTACATTATTCTGCTTTATAAGCTGAGGGAAAGGTTCCTTGCTCCGTTTTCCCACCATTACTGCAGGGCCCTTTTAAGCTTTTGTCGATTTTGCTAAGGAAGAAAAACTGAGTCTCCCTCTTTTCTTCTAGAGCCAGATTAGGTACACGAGGCCTAAGTACACTTCTTCCAACCAGCTCTGTCCAAAGCCATGTTCCTTGCTACCTCCCATGGTGCATTTCCAATCGCTACCTCCCATTTCTTCTTGCGACGCCATTTTGTTCTTGACCTTCCCCGTCTTCGTTTTCCCAGGTTTCCATGTACAGCACATGGCCTATCCATTTTCACCTCCTCATCTTAATTTTAGTACTTATGCGTTTTGTTTCAGTTCTTTATATCAGATCTTTGTTAGAAACATCACATACGGCCATTGTATATTTAATATCGTCAAGCTTTCGTGCATATCCTTCATTTACCTTCCATGGAAAATGTGAGTACCCGAAGAAAAACCCTCGGCCTACATGCAGCACCCAGGATTTGATCCCAGGTTTTAGTGGTGGAGGGGATCACTGACAACTGCTACGTCAAACTGATTCCCCAATTACTTAACGACCCTAGTGTTTATTATAATCCAAAGACCAAAAGATATTCAGAAACCAAACAATGAACCCCTTTTGTTCTCAGCACCCTTGGCCTCATATTTGCAACTTTTTAATGTGGCTTTTCAAAGAAGTCCTTCATTTTTTATTTAGCACTTGAGCAATGAACTCAACGTTGGAAATCAGCAGTTTTTTTCTGCTAAACCCAGTTTCAGATGAACAAAGAATGTCTCAACTTTTGAATCGTTTGTTTTAGTTCTATAAAGTGACCATTCATTTTGTTTGTCTCGAAATGTGGATTCAGAAAATGTCTGTTGTATCACAAAATTCAGAATTTGACAATTTTTGCAAGTTTGATAACATCCGGACTCTTAAAAACTCAGCTACTAGTGGTCTATTATCAATGCTGCGATCTGATTGGCTGAGCTACTAGTAGGCTAAAAGTCGTAGCCTACTACTCTAGTAGCGAAAAACCCCGGCTTTGAAAGTCAAAACAGTGGCCGCTGATTCGTATTTTCACGGTAAAATGAATAAAAATTATTTTCAACTTGACCAACTAGTTGGATTTTACTAAAACAGTTATTCCTCTTGCCCTTATGGTCTGACTCGAAGCCCATTCGGGCTTGGGGAACAATTGTTAATTATCAGTTTCAGCTAGGATAAGGGGTTGATAAACCGCTTAAACGAGCCAAAGCATTCAAATCATTTTTTCTTGGGGGAAAAAAACTTAATACACAACTATAAAATACAGTTTAAATGGGTGATTTGGATAAAAGAAACTGAAGTATTTTCTAAGCCTTATTACATTACTCTAACGCCAAAATCAGTTTCAGGTTAAAAATGCAACCTTCATTTTCTTAGAATAAAGGATGGCATGCGAATCAGGTATCATTTTTTAACTCTTTTTTTTTTTACTTTTTAACAGATTAAAAAGCATGCCCAGTGTTAGTAAACCAATGGTTTCAGTTCATTTACTATCCCTCTTTGAGGAAGCTGTGGTAGAAGACACTATTCATGATGTTGAAATTAACGTAAGTAGTTATAATAATAATGATACTAATAATATTGATGATAATAATAATAATAATAATAATAATAATAATACGAGATCTTTCAATAGACTAACCTCATCAGTACAAAATTAATACTGGTATCAATGAAGGCCCTACATGAATAAATAGCTAAAAATGAAACTTAAATATCAATATAACATATAAGTATAAATATCTAAAGAATCAAAATTTAAATGACCTATGGAAATTAGAGATCATTAAAATACTTAAAAAATACTCTTCTTGAGCAGAACTAACGATATGCATATGCTATTATCGCTATGTAAACGATTAAATAATTTTGCACCATTGAAATAAAAGGACTTCTTAGCTACTTCTGTTTTAACTCTAGGCAAAACGAAACCGGTACCTTTTCAACGAGTAGTCTAAATGGAACTTGATTTAGAAAGTTTCTTGTTTATAAATCATCCTTAAGTCTTGAGCTGCAGAAATTGGAATAATACCAACATAAAAATGAGCATCAGTTTTTACCTTATTCTTTGCTGCAGTTGAAAGGACATGTCATCCCAGCACACTCCTTTATCCTTGCGTCAAGAAGCCCGACACTTCAGAAAATCCTACTTGGTAACGAGGAAAACATCCCAGAAAGTTGTCACAGGCACATAAGAAGAATAAAGTTAGATGACTCAAACGATTACAGAAATGTAATCAAATGGCTGCAAAACCTTTACTCGTGCAAAAGCATTCAGGACAAGGACATTTTCCCCAAATCAGAACTTTCAAAAGCAATAACGAAAGAGGAGAATGATGCAGAGAACAATTTATGTACCATTAAACATTCTCGGAGAACAAATGGAGAAAGAAGCGACCTGGAAAGCTCAGATCTTGCATTGGTAGACGAGCTGGGTGGAGGGGAATTCCCGTGCACAGATCTGTGTGACGTGTCACTACAAATTGCAGATGATGGCGATGTTTCTCAAGATGATTTAAAGCTGTTACAAAATAGTGACTTGCTATCAGCTTCCAAAATAGTTTCATCAAGAAGATCAAGAAAATTTGAAAAGGCAAAAACAAAGAAAAGGTGAATTTTCTCTACTATATCACGTTTGTTTTCGATAACTTAGTAAAGTTAGTTTGTCTATCAAACGTAAAGGGAAAGTCCCGCCTTATGAGACACAATCTGTGTATAGACCCCGCCTCGTGTTGTCAGAGTATCCCTCACGTGCACTAGACTGTCTCATCTAATATTAATGTTAATGGTTAAGATGTGTTTAAAGCCAACTCATTTAAAGTGAATGTCCCACCTTGTAGACAGACCTAATCTCTATTTAGACGCCGCCTCGTGTTGTCAGAGTATCCCTCACGTGCGCTAATTCATGTGGGTACAATTTAAAGTAACGAATTCTTATTAGATAACATTTTTTACTTCTGCTTAGCACTCCATTTGAATTTGTTTTTTTTAGGCAGGACTTTTACTTTACTATTTTTTCTTTTCGCGTTTTGTTCAGATGTAGAAGTTCTAATTACTCTATCAAATTCCATAACAGTTAGTACTTATTCAAATTCAGCATGATGTCCGGAGATTACGTTTTGGTAGTTTTCACTTGTCATGAAGTGTTTGTTGGTGGGGGCCGCTTGATTAAAAAGTTCGTTCAACCAATGACCTAGTAATCTGTTTTTAGTGGTTATCTTCAAGAGGACAACATAAAAGTGGAGCATTATACGTTGAACAGACATGACTGGTAAGTTTTATCTTGGTAAAGGTAAAGGTAAAGGTAAAGGTATCTTTATTTAACGTCGGTAGTTCCGTCAGTTCATATAACTGGTATCAATGGAAGCCGACGTTGCACTCATTACCCCCTCCCTCTGTCAGTGCTCTGTTTTACGGGTATTTATTTAACGTCGGTAGTTCCTTCAGTTCAAATAACTGGTATCAGTGGAAGCCGACGATGCACCCTTTACCCCCTCCCTCTGTCAGTGCTCTGTTTTACGGGTATTTATTTAACGTCGATAGTTCCGTCAGTTCATATAACTGGTATCAGTGGAAGCCGACGATGCACCCTTTACCCCGTCCCTCTGTCAGTGCTGTTTTACGGGTATTTATTTAACGTCGATAGTTCCGTCAGTTCATATAACTGGTATCAATGGAAGCCGACGATGCACCCTTTACCCCCTCCCTCTGTCAGTGCTCCATTTTACTGATATTTATTTAACGTCGATAGTTCCGTCAGTTGATATAACTAGTATCAATGAAAGCCGACGGTGCGCCCTTTACCCCCTCCCTCTGTCAATGCACCGTTTTACGGGCCTTTATTTAACGTCGATAGTTCCGTCAGTTCATATAACTAGTATCGATGAAAGCCGACGGTGCACCCTTTACCCCTCCCTTTGTCAGTGCACCGTTTTCCGGATATTTAAAGCTAAAGCTACACAGATCAGAGAAACAGTCGAAACAGACGTTAGAGTTGTTGGGAATCGGACTGTGGACCTCCAGTTAGTATAGAAGGCAGCGCACTTACTAACTGTGCTGGCAGGCACCTTTGAGTTTTGCTTTTGATTTATGGCACTATATCCAAAATCTGATAAAAGCGGTATCTAAAGATATTAGTCATTTTTTCTTTCACTTCTTTAGTCCAGAGTTGCACGACGTTGTGGTCGAAGCAGATGATGGCACACAGTTTCAGTGCCACAAATGTGTTCTTGTGGCCAGACTGGGTAAGTTTCAGAATGCTGAACAAAATTTTCAAATCAGAGAGGAATTGGAATTGGTAATGCGAAGAATAGATTTAGAGTGAAGCAAACAAACATGTTTGATCCGTTTTAACGGGCCTTAAAACATGCAAACCATCAAAATCCGTGACTACCTACACTAGGTTTAAAATTGTCCTAGGGAATATACCCCTGATTCCACTAACTGCTCGCATCTTCAGAACTTTAAAAAAAATATTCAAATGATATTCTTGTTGACTAATAAACTCCTTTTGGTTAATTTATTTTGCAGACTACTTCCGCAGTATGTTTTGCTGTGAGTGGCTGGAGGTATTTTATTCAGTTTATTGTATTCTATTTTGTAATCCACGAGTGTTTTTCTACAAACGAGTAATAAAGGCGGGAAACAATGCGAACATTTTTTCCGGGATAAGCAGAATTTTTCTTGGACAAAGAACACGAGTTGTTATAGTTTTTTTTGTTGAACAAGATTAAAGTTAAACGAGCTTCGAAATCTAAGTTTTTCTAGCTAATTTATAATCATAAAATTGAGTAATTGCTGTTTTGCTGTTTTCTCTTTTGAAAGCATCTGGTAATGCATTTTCCTCGAATAGTGCGTGGGAGTTCATTTCATTTCATCAGAGATGTGCACTACGGTATGAATAATTGCGACTTCAGCAAATCGCTAGGCATTCACTACAGCGTATTTGACCATAATTTTACACTGGGGGTTTAAGGTTATTATAATTTTGTTTGTAGAAAAGTACCGGTGATGACGATGATGATGATTTATGATGGTTTTGATGACGATGATGATGATAATTGTGGTGGTGATGATCATGATAATGTGAAGTCGTCATGACGCTTTATCAGTAATATTTTAGTAGAATTTCTTTTTACCAAAATATTGCTGATAAAGCGTTATAACTTCACATTATCATCATCACCACCACCATAATTATCATCATATAATCAGGGTAGTATAGTAGGTATATGTTAAACCTTATTTTTGAAAAATAAAAAATAATTTATAGAGGATCCCCATTTTATTCATGAGCGATGACGTCATCCTTAGATAATGTAGGCAGGTTCCACAAAGGATCCGCAAAAGAGGTAAATTCCATAGCTACTATACTACTAACCCGGTGCAGCCATCGTCTCCCGAGGGACTCCCGAGGTGGAAGGAGGCCGACGACGACGACGATACTACTAATCAGTTGTTGATATGCAGTTAACTTCGTGATAGCTGTAACCATTATATCGAGTCACTGTGCACAGCTGTGAATGAACTACAGGTTCTGATGTGTCATTCGTAATGTTATTATTATATCACAAGTACTATAGTTATTTTAGTTGTTTGGCATTTGAGCCAGTCGTCTTGACGTACGTATCACCTGGCCTGTGGCTATCTATGAATTTTTTTTTTAAATTATTTTTTTTATGATGTAATAATATTTACAAATTTTCTAGTGCATGGAAATTATAGTTTAGAAGTCATAGAAAACAACAACTAAAAATTGTGGTGCAAGTATAGTGTACAAAAAAAAGAAAAGAAAAAATTGTATAAAATGAGATGATGTGTGTTAGGCTATCTATGAATTGATAATTGATTTGTTACCCGGATGAGGAAACTATTCAAAATATGTACCTACTGTCATAATTACCTGTAACAAGTCAGTGATGTCGCTGT
>JAOEJH020078647.1:0-10092 GCA_025448215.2 Palythoa grandis
CAAATGCTTTTAAAAAATGCACACCATATTTTACCACAGGCAGCCCAAGCTAAACGGGAAATATTTAAATATCTGAGCTGAGGGGTATAAGCTCTATGAAATGTCATATTAGTGTTTGAGGTATGTCAATGTTTTCAAATAATTTAAGTGAAATTCATTAAAGGTTAGCCTGCGAATACAGCCGCCTTTCATCGCTCAACCGATTTCGCGTGAAAATTTCGATTTCGATTTCAACGAGATATCGGCTGATCGATGAAAGGCGGCTGTATTCGCAGGCTAATAAAAGGTAAGATCTTTATTTTGATCAATAATCAGTTTCCCGGTGTTCGTATTCAGTGCAGAAATGTTTAGAGCCCTCACTCATACAATAGACGAGTTATGAAACTCACGGAAGTGTAGTGGACGTTAAGTGGTACCAAATCAATTTTAGGACGTCTCCTAACTGATTAACTTTACGATTTGCATGCAGCGGACTAAATTAATTATTCTTAAGACATTAACGTTTCGGCTGCTCTTTTGGCAGCCTTCATAAGCCTTCATCACTCTAACTATTACTGAAATAATGGCTTTCTCATAGGTAGTCGAAACGTCATTACCAAATCCATCGCAGGACAACTCTAACCTGGACGTTTTACTCTTGAGTTCAAACTATTTTGCTGTGTTTTCTATATTAGCATTGTTTGGAAAGCCCTAAACGAGACAGCGGTAATGTGACGTGAAAATATGAAGTGAAAGTGCGCGCCCTGCTCTAGCTGACCGATCTGAACAGGAAGTTTTTCTCTCGTCATTGACGGAAGTTTGTTGTTTTTGCGTTGCAAAACAGAACGCGACTTGATGAACTTACTCTTGCCCCCGCACAATTTGAATGTCGTTTTGTCTTTGCTCAACGGCGGCGTGGTTGTCGCAGTGATAAGATCTCTGCTTTCCAATCACAAGGTCCCAGGTTCAAACTCCGGCTCTGGCGCGCGTTGAACATTTGTGTGACCTTGTTCGCCAAAAGTTGACTCAGCTTCTGCTGGGGGCTAAGTTGCGATGGATTAGTGTCCCGTCCAGGGGGAGTCAATGACTCTCATGAATCCGCTTTATACTACAGAAAACCGGAGATAAACGCCGGCTCCAACAGGCCACTTAGGCCCCATCCACAGGTATCCGAATATTTTTGAATCCGCAACATTTCTTTCCGGATTCAAAAATTTCCCTTCCACACGTAGCGTACTCAAATCGAATTCGCCCGTCCACGCGCATCCTATCGTATCCGGATTCACTCTAGAGAAACTAGACCTACACGTTGTGCCGCCATATTGGTTTATAAGAGAATGGACACGATTTCACCGCCGTGCACACGTTATATACCGGCTTCGTTGCGAATATATTTTTCACACTCTGGAGAGCGGATTACAAAATATCCGGATTCGCTGCCCAACTTCCAGTCATGTATAATACACAGGATCTGACTCTGATTGTCACAGTCAATGACGATCGGTGTCAGGTCGTGAGGGACCGTGAAAAATCTTGTCACAAGAAATATCATGTTGACGATATCGATTGGCCACCGATCGACTCCGACCGTCACGACCTGTCATGGCAAAAGTCCGTCCGTCTCAGGTCGTGAAATGGTAGAGGAGACAACAAGGAAAATTGACGATTGGTCACAAATAGTGTCAGGTCGTGAAATTATCGCTGTATTATGTGTATGGCTCGTTCTCTAAATGTCCCGAACAAAATCTAATACACAAAACTATACTGTATTATATGTTTATGACTCGTTCTCTAAATGTCCCCAACAAAACTATGCTGTCCGTCTCGATCGGTCACCATCGGTCAAGATTTTACACCCTCCCATAAAAATCGTCATAAAGATTATCCTTAGTCTCTCACGATCTGACACTGACCGTCCTCGACCGTAACAGTTTGTGACGGTTCGTCTAGATCGGTCACCATCGGTCAAGATTTTACACCCTTCCCCCAGCAACACGGTAAAGATTATTCTAAGTCTCTCACGACCTGACACCGAACGTCCTCGACCGTGTCAGACAGTTCGTGACCGTCCGCTTCGATCGGTTACCATCGGTCAAGACTTTACAACCTTCCCCCAGCAACATGAGAGAGATTATTCTAAGTCTCTCACGACCTGACACCGACCGTCTTGGACGGTGTCAGCTCGTGACGGTCCGACTCAATCGACCACGACCTACGGACACAGACCGTCTTTTGCTGCGATAGATAATCACGAAATTGACGGGTCGTTAGGTGCCTTTGATGATCGGAGTCAGTTCATGTGTATTGGACAACCCTCACGTGTGGATGGGGCTTTAGGCTCGTCATTAAAGGATTTAGCTTACAGTCTGCTAATTCTACTTATTATTATTACCACCGTTTGCATTGCTAGGCGTCCGTTGGAGGTTTTTCGTGGCGCTGAACTTGGATTTTGTCTGCCGTCAATCAACTCATTTTTCAGACAGACTGCACATTCCGACACTGCAAGAGCACTAACACAACCGTTAAATTTACATGTCCGTAATTCATGGGTCGTAACTGGCCAGGCTACACTAAATTATAAACAACAACGATTTTGATTGACGGCAGTTCAAAACCAAACCCCAAACCAAAAAGAAATTCAAAAGGTCGCGTAGCACGCAATGAAAACGGCGCCGGGGTAATGAATAGAACACGCCGCAAATGTTCCCTTACGAGCATTATCTCCAGCCGCCACTCAGACAACTCTCATATAATTCATAATTATACAGAGGGAGGACACCTGAATACCTGGAGAAAAACACTCGGATCGATTCTGATTGAGATCGAGTAATCTCAACCCACGTACGGGGTCGTTGTTGTTGGAGGCCGGCTTCGCCATCCTGCAGGAGTCAATGCCGAGTTGGTAAGTATATGATCCCCCCGGGGGGGGGGACTCTCATATATCGTAGGGCGGGGATGATTGTCGGAAACTTTCAAAACAAATAACCCCTAAAAGATACCGGAGTCTTACGATGGTGGGCGTGGCAACATAAGATTTTTACCCCTAAAAGATACCAGCTAAAAATTAACACCTAAATTTATAATTTTAAGCATTTTTAATAGTTCCGGAGACGTCAACTTCAAACACCTTCTGCTTAAAAAGTTTAGGAAAGGATTGTCATAATTCTCAGATCTATTTTGTTATTATCTTAAAATGATACCCTAAAAGATACCAGCTTAGACTTTGGTGGCCTAAAAACCTTTTAGACACCCTAAAAGATACCAGATCCTTGATTTTGGCCTCTATAAAGATACGACGATCATCCCCGCCCGTTGCCAACTGGAGTCATCCCCACCCCCCCTCCTCCCGGGATATGCTCAGGCCTCGCAATTCAGACTTTGCGACAGGCTTACGGTTTTCAGTTAATGTTTCATCTGCTGAAATTTATTAAAAGTCATTAAAAATCCTAATATTTTTCTTTGATGAACAAAACCGCAGATTTTGGTAATTTTTTCATGTTTATATAAGTTAAAAAATAACCATCCCAATTAAGGTCAGCGCCTAGAAAGTTATATATAGATACACAACTCGATTTTAAAACCGGCGCTTGTATTCGGTATTCATCCACATTCAATTTGCGTCTACTTTTGGCGGGGATCATCCTTAGTGTATCTAAAAACACGAGTTGACGTCTATCAATATACAATAGTTTTACAAGATTACGCCTAGATACTCTAAGTAATTATAGGTTTCACGTAAGGTTCGTTCATCATATATATGATATTTATAGCTTCGGCAATATTCGGCCTTTATTTCAGGTTTCAGTATGGCCGGTTACTTTCTAGTTTTGTCTCTATCAGGAAGAAGAGACATATCAACCGTGTTAATGCTTTTTTTATCATTATACTTCTGTTTCACTTGCTTTCTAAGTAGAATTGTTAAAACCAATACTCAATTTTGGATGGCAGTTGAAGTTGAAACGCATTCCCTCCATATTAAGTTGTTTATATCTCGGCAGCTCCTCGTATACGCATATGCATAATTTTTCCATTTGATCCATCTAACAGTTTCATTTCAAAAACGCTAAAAATAAGGGGTGTTTTTAGTGAAATTGTATAAAACGTCGAAGCTGCTTCTGTACAAAATAGCGGCTAGCCATTTCAGAGGCACTAGATGCCATAACTAGCTTTTCAGGGAAGAACAAGTGTCCGGCCGGGTTGCCGGCCGCTGTATTTAACAATTATTGCTCGAGCCCGAATGGGCTACGAGTCCGACAATAGCCCGTGAGGCCGAATTAAGGCCGAATGGGCTATTGATGCAGAGACCATGAGGGCGAGAGGAATAATTGTTTTAGTAAACTCCAACTAGTTGGTCAAATTGAAAATAATTTTTATTCATTTGGCCGTGAAAATACGAAGCAGCCGCCATTGTTTTGACTTTCAAAGCCGGCGTTTTTCGCTACTAGTTGGCTATTAATTATAGCCTACTAGTAGCTCAGCCAATCAGATCGCAGCACTGATAATAGGCCATTAGTTGGATTTTACTAAATATATATATCTTCACGCCACAGTTGAAGGCGGATGTAATAAGTCTGTATTACATTGCTGTGTTAGTCTAGCTAATTTAATTCTAAAGCGACTTTGGTATGTGTATGGTCGAACCGACTGAATTGTGCAGTCTGTTAATTTAATATTAACTAAATTAAACTGGATCCTTCTAGATTTAGTACAATCAAAGTTCGCTCATCAGAAATGCAGTAGAAAACATTTTTTTTATTTACCTAGTAAAAAATCTTAATTTTTGAAATGAGTTGACGCAGCCAACAAATTTAAGACTCGATAGCGCTTATACTTGGAAACAAACTTTAATAGACAAAAGCAATGTGCAAAAACAGCGCAGCGTCTTGTAACCTCATGCAAAATTGTAGGCCAAGGAATCGAAAACACAACATATTCATCAGTACACCTTGGGCAAACTTGGTTTTAAAGAGATAACCGCCTGTGCAATTTCAGCTCAGCGTTTATGTTTTTTTTTTACATATAAAATGAATTATTAACATCAGTTACCCTTTCATTCGATAACTATTTATCTGGAACTAGATTTGTTTAGAATTGTTTACTGTGTCTATCTAATAGCTTTATTAGGGCGAGCTCAATTGCCCTGTGAAAAAGCTTAATTCATTGCAGGATTCATTTCAGCCACACAAATCTGGTTTCGTGACTAGTATTGTACTTGGTACGGCCAAACAGCTCCTAAAAAGTGAAGGCCGAATAGAATTAAGTTTATACAGAATTATATTTCATGCTCTTTTTACCGCAACAAATTAAATCAACTGACTGATTTCGGCAGTATATATATATATGCTGTGATTTGTAAAATAGAAACAGGAACAAGCAAGAACTTTGTATAGCATAATCCTTACGTAGCAAACCAGCTTTTTATTTTAAGTACTTTTTGACGTTAGACCAATGTAGCTTAACGAGAATCAAAACACACGCAAACTAAATTAGCTCACGGAACCGTTTTGCCGGGTGGTCATTGAATTCTCCAGGATTCACGCAATCCAGGAGTATTTAAAACATGTATAAACTTTATATCGACCTAACAGGTTAACTTCCTTTTCTACAAGAACTACCGAAGCCAGATGATTGTTTTCAAGTTTGGTTTAGATTCCGGTACAAACAAAGCACACCAGGTTAAATAGAGAGACTGGTAGTGTTTGAGTAACTTTAAATATGCTAAAAATTAACGAACATAACACTCATGAATGAGTACTTCAAGCATTGCAATACACCTATTTCATTAATGGCGGCCATTTTAATATTCTTTTGTCTTTATTCAAGTTAGCCTCACTATCCTCGTTCTTGAGTTAAAAAATCAAAAGAATATGTTACCCCAAACTAGGGAGTGAGGCTAATTTAAATGAAGACAAAAGAATTTTAAAATATTAAAATGGTCCATTTCTGAAAGAAGTCTTGAACTTCAACTTCAATACTTCAAAGACTTTATTTTGCTCTATACGAAATAAACAAATTTTACAAGAAAAGCCAACGCCAGAGGCTTAAATGGCTTGGTCAGCATAATAATAGAGGATTGATGTAAGTGAAGACAGGGCTAACAAATTCACAAAACTAAGCTAATCACATGCAAATACAATAAAAAAATAAAAATTAAAATAAAATAGTAATTCAAGAATTAGGGCTTATTAGGAAATATGCAAATAATATTGGTTCAGAAAAGATGGTGTAAGACTTATTTAGTTATTCAAAAAATGTTTCTTTATATTACTTCTACTGAAAATTTGAAATATTGAGAGAATTGCGAAAAGTAAGAGGAAGACTGTTCCAGATAGAAGGCGCTTGAGAGCGCATTGAAAGATGGTATTTAGCAAATATGTGTAGTAACGTGTAGTAACAAATGAAACATGCAGGAAAAAATCTTCCGGTCCCATGCGCTATTGACTCGCAATCCATGAGGTCGAGAGGCTTATAGTTAAATACACATACGTTTGTTCCAAGAATATACGAAGTACTGTTTGACGCTTTTGAGAAATATGAAAACAACTTTAAAACGATTTAAACTGAGTTATTGCCCGCTTTTGCAAAGGAAATTTATCTTATGCACGCAATAGAATAAAAGTCAAATTCCACTATACTTTAATTTAATTTAGCGTAAATGAGAAAACCGATGCAAAGTAGTTTAAAACTGCATTCATTTACTCCCGCTTCAGTAACAGTTGTAATGGCAAAACCGTATTTAAACAACTTCGTTAAATTTTGTTTGCAATTGCAGCTGAACAATGAGTACGAACATCACTCATATCATTTTATATATTTAGGGAAAGTATAATTTTGACGTCAAAAAATCAACTTCTCAGATTTCGTAACTCAAAAATCAATGCAGCCCTTGTTAATCTTAAGTTTGCAGCAATTAATCATCCCAGTTAATGGACGTAAGGCTGGCCCATAATCCTTCCAAATAAGTGCTTTCAGTGCCGGTAGGTATGTGACGATATTTTTGTTACCGTACAAGTAAATTTGGAACCATTAGCAGAAAGAGTAAACAGTCAACAACGAATCTAGAAAAAGTAAGTTCAATTTCCCCTTACACTCGCAATAAATACAATTTTTGTAGAAGATGATGATATTCAGACGACTGTATCCACAAAAATTCAAAAGACCGAGTAAACGTGTTTGTTCCCACAAAATTCACATTCGTTTCAATCCGCCGTCATGTTGTCCCGATTCCCCCGTTAGTATTCAAGATAACTGATTCGTTTAACAGTTTTATTACAAATTTTATTTTCGCATGATAATTAAGTGCAGTCGCTGGGAGCAACACTTCCATAAATTGTAAATTTACTAATTCTTAACACTCCAACGTATGTAGACAATATCTTTATATATTTGTTTTCAATTACTTGTATGTGTTAGAATTATGTGCTATTATTAACCACAAAACGATGTTGAGCCACCACGATTTGCTTATTAGTTGTCATTACAGCAGTGCTTGAATCAGTTAGTCGTGGTGTTTTGAGAAAAGTTCCCACTCTGAGAATGAACCAGTTTTATGACTTTCAATTACAACAACAACACACAACTTCAGTTGGAACACAGGCGTACCAAGATTCTTCTCCACCCGATGAAAAACACATCAAGTACGGCAGCGTTGGTGAACAGAGCTGGAAAGAACTTAATGTGGCCTCTGGCTTTGACATAAAACAAGAAAACGATGCCCCAAGCTCTCCAGAGCTGCTGGTATACTGCAGGCCCACATCCCATTCTAATTTGCTTGAACAACAGAAAGATACGGGCATAGTAGACGAAAAGAGAAGAAGTGCCCAATGGGTTGACGGTCACAACACATGGAGGCCGAATTGGAAATCAGGGGATACCAAACCTGTTCACTTGTTTGAAGGGTTTTGCTACGAACAGCAGAACTACGTTGTGAAAACAAGAGAGCAAATTCCTGCAACGGAGATAGAAAAAACGAGGGGAAACCACGAGATAAAACCTCTGTCCACTTTGGGAAACAGTTGTTACTTTACTACTAAGCGCAGGAACTGTCGTACAAAACCAGCTGCTCCAAGCTCAACACCAGAATCTTACCAGCGAAATCGAAGCTTGAAGCTTCTTCCTAGTTATTCCGAGATGCCAGACGCCAACAAGAAGCCCTCGTATTCATACATTGCTTTAATTGCTATGGCCATCTTAAGCTCAGCAAATAAAAGGCTCCTTTTGGCAGATATCTACAGATACATCGAAGATCGCTTCCTTTACTATCGACACAAGGATCAGAGTTGGAAGAACAGTATACGGCACAACCTCTCACTCAACGACTGCTTCCTCAAAACACAACGCAGCGCGAATGGAAAAGGCAGCTACTGGACTATCCACCCGGACAATATGAAGGATTTCGCCAGGGGTGAGTACAGGCAGCGCAAACAGGCCCGACGTCGTGTGCGGCATAGCAGCAGATGTGCAAAATATTGCCTCCACAGCCCTTGCTATGCCCGTGCTGCACTAATCACGAACCCAACCACGCAGAAACCACCTTGCTTCCTAAAGTACAGGCAGAAAGAGGTAACAAGTTGCACGTGGTCCATGGGCCAAGCCCCCATACATTCCGTCAGTGGGCTTACAGTTTGCAACAGTCGGTACTCTGCACCTTTGCCATGGATTTCGACAATGTCAGTGGAAACAAATGAGATCACCAGCAATCATGAAATCCTCAAAAGCCAAACCGAATGTGGCGATACTTCGAACAAGACTTCCCATGCCATTACCAGTGAACAAAGCTGGGAAGAAACGCTCACGAGACTTCAGCAAGAACTTAAACGACATTGAAACTAGAAACTTAACACATATTGGACGTTGCATTATAGACAATAGCTTTATCAACGGTGCTTAGCCATCAAACACTTGATATCATTGAAATTATTAGTCAACTGTTCACTAGCAGACTCATGATATAATTGGGGCCAAGAAAAGGAAACTGAAAATTTGTTATTTCTGTATGTGTGTGTTTTACCGCGCATTACATAACTGACTTAATGACATGTGTTTCACGGGCATTTGGAGGATTTTTGTTTTTCCTTGTTCTTGTCTTGTGCGTTTTTTCCATTTCTCAATCAAGATGACAAAAGACCATTTCCATAAGTATCTAGCAAAACCTTTACGCAATTTGCTTAAAATTCACGTACAGAATGATATTAAATTAAATTAAAGTAAAGAACAAAAATAAAAATTTCTTACCACTGAGGCAGTGTTGTTCAAACTGGTCAAATTTAACTGTCGTATTTGAATTTTTGCTTCATTTGGTCTTATCAAACAGTTATGAAGATAAATGCTCCTTTTCTCACAGAGTTTGAAATCGTTCTTTGTTCCATTAATTCCCTATACGTTGAACTAGTTATCGGTAAATTAAGATGTTTAATTTTACCTTCAGAAATGATGAGCTCGAATCTCGCACAAAGATACAATTTCTACCGAATCCCAGAACCTTGAATACATGGTTGGACAAAATTGTTTTGATACGATGAGAAACATAAGATACGCCTAAATCTGAACAGCATTTCTTCTAAAACTTGATTCACTGAAATGATTAAAAAACCTGAACCTACAAAACTAAAAGCCAGTGTGACAGTACAGCCCATGAAACTCGCGGGTCTTAACAATGGCTCCTTTCTATTACCACATTTTACGAACTTCACAACCTTACTCACTAACGTTAAGTTAAGCTAATGCTACATTCATTCATGCACGCAAAATTGAGATAACCAGGGTTCGTACAGATGTTTGAGAACAAAATTCCAGACTATTTCTAGACTTTAGACCCGATTTTCCTGACTCAAAATTAGGTCAGTAATCGTTCTGACATTGAACGTTTCACAAACTGACATGGTTTCTATTGTCTGTGTTGTGTGTTCTAGTTTTGAAATCATATACGTGACAGTCGATACATTGGAATCGCTCTTTAAATTTAGAGCGTAATTATTTACGGAGAATTATTTTAGTACGTTCCAACTGTTTTTCGCTGGAAGTCAAACTTAGAAAATCCAGACTTTTTCCAGACTTTCCAGAAAGTTTTTGGATTTCCAGACTTTTTCCAGACTTTCCAGAAAGTTTTTGGAT
>JAOEJH020078754.1:0-10088 GCA_025448215.2 Palythoa grandis
TTGCTGTTCAATTTTTCTTCCCTGGGATGTGACCGTGCTCAATTTTTTTTTTCTGAAATTTTGTTGGTTTCATTTTTACTTTTAGAGTGAGCTTGCACAGAAGCTCCTGGCTTGCACGATTTTTTTTCTCGACTGGCTTTGCTTGCGCAATATTTGTCTAGGCAGTCAGAGGATTGTTTGGGGGGGGGGGGGGTGGAGGCCGGAGGATTTAGTAGGCGATTCATCAAAAATTGCGCTGGGACTGGGGCCTAATAAAGTAGTGCCAGTCTCACTTCAACCAAGACCTGTTTTTGAGCAAGGTTGGAAAGAATTTTGCACAAAAAGGTTTTCGGTCTTTTTTCAACGTTTTAACGATGGAAAGGCCTCAAACGAAGAACCTTGGATCAAAGGACGATAGTAGCGAAGAAGAAGGCGATTTTGAAAGCGCTGATGAAGGTGAAGAAAACGAGTCGTTACGAGGATCGTTTTCAGCCACGTCATCTGGCGCTGATGATGAAAAAAATTCCACGTCTTGCAGTGGCACACAACAAGTGCGACGTGACACAGTCGAGGCAATGGAAACATTGTGTGAAACAAGTTTTTTAGAGAATTCCGGAAAAGCTGAAGAAGGTGAAGCTTCATTAGAATCAAAGCAGAAAGAGGAAAGAGAAAAGGATGGAACTTTCAGTAAAAATGAAGGTAATTCTCCCTCTTCCGGCAGAGAACCGGATATCACCACATCAGACAACCAGAGCAAACTAGAGATGGCAGATTCAGTAACCGAGTCCAAAACTGCAGCTGACGATGTGATACAAAATAAAAAGAATAGCTATACAAGTGGAGAAAATGAAGCTTGTGCAGAACGTATAGCAGAAATGGATAAACCGTCACCACAATCTTGCACAAATGAAGCATCAACAACTACAACAGAGAGTCAAGGTGAAGACGACGAGAAGTCAGTGGACCGCAGCATAGATTTGGACCACAGTGCGCAGGAGGACAAAGTTTCAGTAGATGGCAGGTAAAAAGGAGCATAGAAACTTTATCAGGAGTATGTTGCTGGGTATTGGTAGTAGAAATGGAAATCCTAAAATTACATGATCTCGTACTTGCCAATCCCTGACAGTTTAAAACTTGGAGTTGGTCAACAAAAAACGCGGAAATTCAGAAGAAAAACTAGAGATTTGATAACTTGTCTCTTTTAATTGTTTAACTTCTATATAAGTTATTTTTAAGTGAAACCATTATAAATATAATAGCTGAAATAACAAACAAGAATTTCTTCATGTGCTCTGTTGTACTGGTCAATTACCTTCTAAGATGATTCTAAAATTTCATTATCTAAGTTCCATTTGTTGCAAAGTGTGGCCTTTTCAGAAAAGGATATTAGTTGAGTAATTGAGTATTTGTGGTAATGTAAGGAGGAAAGAAATTTACAACCATCATCAGTCCTTGCCTGCTGGCACTGTGCCTCAGAATTTGACCTGCGCTAACATCAACACCAAAGATGTCACTGAGGCTATCATTGAAATGATTTTGTCCAATGAAAATTGAGTACCAAAATGTTTGGCAGCAGTTTGATCAACAGGCTGAAGTGGTGAAATGGAAATTACATATTTTTAAAATCTAACCAGCTCCAAGCTTTGTTAAATACCAGATTACTTGACTAGCTAAATTCTTAAATTACGAGCCTAAGTGGCCCAGTGGAAGTGGCACTTATGTCCAGTTTCATTTGTGTCAAGTGGATGAAAGCCATTACTTCCCCCTGGACTGGACACAAATCCATTACAGGTTAATTCAGAAAAATAAATTGGAGAGATTCCAGGACTTTGTGGCTAGGTCTTGCAAAAAAGTAAAAATCTGCTTACTTCCTGACAAAAATGGGAGAGGCTGTAGGTCTATCTTCTTTTATAGTTGAATTGTGTAGTCCATGTGAGTATTTATAAAAAATAATTTTTGCAATACTGAGAAATTCAAGTGCTAATTAAAAATGTGGCAAAACAATACAGGGGCGGTGGAAGCAGAAAATTTTTAGGGGGGCACATCAAGGGTTTGTTGAGCCATGTGACATTGTTTTAAACCTAATAATGCATATAGTAACCAAAGAGTTACCTGAAGGCCTAGTCCTCCATCAAAATTATTGGGGGGAACAGTGGTTCCGCTGCCCCTGCAATATGACACATTCTCAGTTTTGTTTACTTGCAGTACTAGTTCCGATAACAAATCTCCTCAAGCTACAACAAGTAATGAGCAACCAGCAACTGGTGAACAGACAAGTGGAGGATGGGGATGGGGAGGGTGGGGATCTTTGTTGTCTCAAGCTACATCAACAGTGACGACAGGGTTATCATCTGTGATTGAGACGGTTGAAACCTCACTGGGTGTCCCAGATCCAGAAGAGATGGCACAGAAGGTGCGAGATGATGAACACAAAGCCCAAGAGTTGACTCAGTCTGATCAGTCTGAAGACCAAGATAAACAGAAAGGTGAGAAAGATATAGTTAAGGCCCATTCAAGTGGATCAAACATGTTGGTCAAACATTACCCAACATTGTTGGGTGGTGTTGGACAGTGTTTGATCAGTGTCGGATTGTGTTAGATGCTGGAGTGTTGAAACGAATCCAACACCATCCAAAAATGTTGGATTTCGGTACCAGGACCCATGATTTTGATCACGCGAGTGAAAATGTTGGACGACGTTGGATGAAAATTTTGAACAAAGTCAAACTTCATCCAACATCGTCTAACATGTTTGATTGTGCTGTTCAAACGGATCAATTATGTTGCGTCCAACATTGTTTGATAATGTTTAACCAACATGTTTGATCCATTTGAATGTGCCTTTATGTGTTACACAAGGTTACCCAGAGTCATGGGGAAGGTGAGGCAGACTTGCCAGCTCACATAATTTTATTGTGTGACACATGATTTTAACCTAAATCTTAAGTTCTGATGACATAGTGTCCATTTCACACAATTTTTAAAGGATATGCCAGAACAATATAAAATAAGGTTGTACTACTTTATAGCACAGTTCCCAATTTATTCCAATTTATTTTATTACTAGTTCCCCAACATGGGAGACCTAGCTAAATTGAGGCCAACTGTTCCATGGTGCAATGGTGATTCAGTTGTATGATTCCCACCTTTTTTGAAGCTCTCTGTATCTTTGCTTTTGGTGGTCTTGTGTCTTGCGTTTTTTTGTGAAAATCTCCCGATTTTTTGACAAGAAAAATTAAAATGTTTTGTTCTGAGGACTTTCAAGATTGGCAGGTGTGGGAAGGGGGGCAAGCAGGGAGACAGATACCCTCCAGCAGGGGCCACAGGGTATTTTGATGATCAGTGTAATTAGCCCCATTAGTAATTTTATGTAAATTAAGTAAAGTTTTGTTATTTGAAACGTGTTTACTCAGTAGCTGAAATTAACTTTTTTATGCTGCTGGTCCCAGGACTAGTGAAGTTGAAACTTTACTCAGGTGTCCTATATGCAATTTTTTAAAATATATTTTGGTTATTTCAAACCCAGATATTCAAACTTTACTCAGATGTCCTATGTGCAGTTTTTTAAAATATATTTTGGTTATTTCAAACCCAGATATTCGCTTTGCGGAAGTCAATAATAAATTATTGTAAAAATTAATTATTGCTTTATGATTTTTGATAACTGTCGCTAGTCACTTCACTGACGAGTGCAGCCATGTTGCCATCCCTTGATACCCTGAATGGCAGATTCGCCCAAGCCCACTTGAGGACATAAGAAAAAAACACACATTTTCTGGTTGTATTTCACTCGATCACAAATTATATGGTTATCTTCTTTAAGGTCTAAATGTAATTCTGACATTTGAATTTTAGAAAATTCAGCACACTAGACAATACACAAAACTTGACTACCAAGATTTACTGGTCCAGTGAATGAGTGGAAAAAAAGTAATTTATTCCATTTCAAGAAATTTTCCACATTCATTACAAATTCTCCTTGCAGTGCTACATCCCAGTTCATACACTGCACAGTGCTCGAAATATTAAAAAAATCCAGGTTGTCCCTATTCCAAAAGCCGGACAACTAAACCTGTGAATTTGGTTGCCCTGACTAATTCTTGGTTGCCCCTTAGAAAACGTACCCATTTAGAATTGCTTAGTTGAGGCAAATTAATTATTTTTAACTTGACATTATTGGACATTGACAATACAAACCACCACGTAAGTCTTGTGCCGTTTATGTTAAATTTATTTTCTCTGTTTGGCTGGGTTGTCCGTGGCTTATTCCTCGGGCAACCAGCCTCTTAATTTTAACAAAAATTGGTTGCGCGGTAAACTTTTTGGTCGTCTCGGACGACCAGGCGACCGCTATTTTCGAGCACTGCTGCACAACATACTGTAATGCTGAACTTGTTACAAGCCGCAGTGCTCCGTTGCTGATGCTGATTTTTTTGTGCAGCTGTGGTGTTCTAAAGGCTGTTACACATAACATGACTCTAAAAAGAGCAAACCTTTATTTTTAGAAAAACTTTTAGTACTCAGAATGTTCGAAGATGTCAGATGTAATCAATTTTTTTCTTAATATTATTTATTTAATTTTATCAGATTCATAGTAGATTTGAATATTTATATGCTGCTGATTTACTCTCTATAAATGTAATTTTATTATTATTATTATTATTAATGTTATTGAACATTATTATTATTAAAATCACTGGCTTTTGTTCCATTAGGCTCAGTGGATGACTCCGGTTCTACAAACTCACTTTTCTCCTCCTTGGGGGTGGCCGGCTTGACAAGTATGGTCGAGAGCAAAGGTATGGATTTGGTTACTGGTGGTTTAGAAGCGCTAGAGTTCATTGGGAAAAAGACAATGGATGTTATCACAGATGGGGACCAGGGGTTGCGCCGCAAACGCCAGCTACTCAGTGGAAAAGGAGAGAGTTTGTCTCAGGTGAGATACAAAGCTTACATATGAAGTTAAGCTAAATGCATAAGAAATTAAGGGAAATAAAGAGCAGTGTGATTGGTGCAGTGGTAAGGCAGGGGTTTCATTAAGGGCCAGGCACTGGGCAAATTGGCTGGATGTGAAGATGGCTTTGCCTGGCTGCCATTAGCATCTCAACCGAAAGAACAAAATAGAAGTTATAAACTTTGCCCGGGTGCCAAATCTAAATGCCCTCCTATTCCAAACCTTAATGAAAACCCCTGGTAAGGTCTCTGTAAGATCTCTGCTTTTCAATCACAAAGTCCCCAGTTCAATTCCCGGCTCTGGCTGAGTGTTGAATATTTGTGTGACCTTCTTTCTGCCAAAGTTGACTCAACTTTCCATCCTTACGGGGTCGGTAAAATGAGTACCAGCTTCGGCTGGGGGCTAACCTGCAACTGGTTAGTGTCCCGTCCAGGGGAAGTCAATGACTCTTATCCACTTATCACAACAGAAACCGGAGATAAGCGCCGGCTCCATGGGCCACTTAGGCTCGTAAAGGATTTAGCTAGCTTAGCTAAGGGAAATAAGACAAAAAAGCCATAGTTATTTTAAGATTGGTTTGCATCAGGCAACCACGTTATTGTTGCTTTGCAAGACACCACATAAGAGCCATATAAATGATTCTTTGTTTTATTTATCAGAGAGTGGAAATCTTTGCAACCTATTGTTATTGTGGAATGAACAGTGGAGACATTCATCATTTTTGGCGACAATAATAGCTTCTAGATTTGTTTTAGTTTTTGCACCTTGCCTAATTTATTTTTCACATCCACATGTAATTACAGTGTGTTTACAGTAAAGTGATGCCTTTATATAGCACCTTTCCATATACATGCAGCTGATTCAAAGCAGTTCATGCATGCTGATACTCATTTTACCGACCTCGGAATGATGGAAAGCTGAGTGAACTTTAGCGGGAAAGAAGGTCACCCAAATATTCCACCAGGCCGGGGATCCAACCAGGGCTCTCAGGAATGGGAGGCAGAGATCTTACCACTGCGCCAACCCCTCCGCTGTTACACACGCTGTTACAGCATTGGGTTATACCCTTTGCAAATAGTTGCTCGTGTATAATTTTCCATGGGCAGTCATATCATACCCAGTAAATTCTGCTCTCACAATTTATTGCCCAGATTCTACGCCTGGCGAAAGAAGAGTCGGAAGAGAAGGCGCTGAAAGTTGGGGCTGATGAATCTTTGTCACCCATGATTAGTTATAGTACAGAGTTCGACCAGTATCAAGGACTTGCTCATCTGGAAGCGCTAGAAATACTGTCACGTCAGAGTTCAGTTAAGGTTTGTGTAGACTCTCATTTTGGAATTTTAGCGAACCAGACTTTTTCTGGATAAGAGATAGCTTTAGAAATGCTTTAAAAAAATTGTGAAAAAAGGCGGCAAAATCACGCGCGAGCGGGTCGCAAAGCTAGCAGAGGATTTTGAGTGGTCTTTGAGAGGATCTTTGGTGGGCTTTGCCAGTGGACCATTTTACCGTGAAATAATGTTATGTCACTTCACTGATGTTTTTTTTACTGATATGTATTTTATTACAGAGATATCTAAACTTTCTGTGTGATATCCACACACACTTTGTTGTATGTTAAGCGTCTGTTAATTTGTGAAAATTAGAAAAGGATTTTAGACGTAAGTTATTATATCGAGAAAGCGAGATGCTTTAAGGAGAGAAAAAATACATCAGTGTATCAAGCCGTTGGCTCACAATTCTCTCAACAGCTTCAAGGGAAATTTCGCGGAAAACGTACCTCGTACGTACATGTTTCATTGATATGCAATGTGTTTATTGTTGATCCTTCAAAGAACTAATAAAACAGCAATTCAGATGTCGTTGGGGCGTTAGCCAAGCGATTAGCTTGTCTGAGTTGGCGATAACTCTAGGGTTGCAAGCTTACCAATGTGTTGTGTCCTTGAGGAAGTCATATTACCCAACTTGTTCCACTTAACTCAGCTGTTTCAATGAGAACCAGCTTTTGCTGGAGATTATCTGTCGATGGATTGTGTCCCGTGCAGGAGCGGCTTAATACTCTTGTGGCTTCAATGAACCTCTAATGTCGTAAAAGGGTTTAGCTTTTATCCTTTCAGGTTTGCTTAGAAAGCTTGCAAAGAAAATACAAATGTTCTGTTGAAGATAATTTTGCTGTATTGTACAAAATGGGAAATATTTATCCATTTCGTTTTACTGTTTATAGTTGGAGTCACAAATGATAGATATGGAACAAGAAAGTCTGGTGGTTGCCAAACCTGTGCTACGCGCCATTGAGGAGATTTTCCAGATCAGTGACGAAGAGGTTGAGGAAGAAGAAGCCACAGAAGCGGATTTTCCTTCATTGGTTTCTCAGAGTCTTGAAGAACTAAACTTGGGTTGCGTGCCAGACAAGCTCCACCATGTGCAGAAGAAAGCAAAGGAATGGATACGTGAGTGCGTGAAAGAACAAGATGAGTCACCCGGTAGCAAAACACCAAGCAGTATTTATTCTGTAGCCATCTCAACGCTGGCTGAAATGACTGCGAGAGCTATTGAACAGTTTCACAAATCTGCCGAACTAATACTCTTGATGAACAGAACTGAAACATCGGCTCTCGTCAGAGCACAGAGCTTAGGGAAACTAACAGAGACAATACACAAAGAACTGTCTTACACATCTACAGGTTTTGCTGGCTGTCTGAATACAGCTGCTGACGATGCCGAAAACCCCGAGACAGTTAGTCCACTCATAACGAGTGTGTATTTAGAATCAGCAAACAGCGTATCGTATGTAACTAACGCTTTCAAGCTGTTACAACCAGTTTTACAGGTTTCGTCTGTGGACGAAATCCAAGCTACAGCCAGATAATATTAATTTGGACTTTGAGAGAGCGCGGCAGTTTTGCATCGTATTAGTTCACAGCGACTGAAAAGAATATTTTGAGTTGGCATTATACCAAGAAGTACGAAGATACTCAAAGCTATATTATATATAATTATTGACCCTTATTGGACAAACAGATATACCGAGGGCGAGGGTTTTAAAAAATGCTACTTGGTATTATTTGACGGTCAAGGCAGATGCCATGAGGACACTTTGTTAACTCCACAAAAATTAAAAATTCTAAAATTTTGGTGTTTTGTCCAATAAACTACTAGTTGAGAACCATGAAATCAGGTGTAGTAATTTGATAGTACACGCGCTGACCCAGAGAACGCGAGTTAGAGGGAAAGACACCCCCTTTAACCCGAATTACCGACACTATCCTTTTTAGGGTACGGCAGACTTGCCAACCTTGAAAGTCCTCAAAACTTAAGATTTTAATTTTTTTTTTCTCAAAAAAACTGGAGATTTTCACAAAAAGCTTGAGACACAAGTCCACCAAGAGCAGAGAGCTTCAAAAAAGACAAGAATTCTACAACTGAATCACCGTTGTACAATGCAACAGTTGGCCTCAATTTAATTAGGTCTTCCATGTATAGGGGAACTAGTAAATAAATTGGAATGAATTGGGAGCTTCGCTATTAGGTAGTACCTTATTTTTATATTATTCTAGCATATCCTTTAAAAATTGTGTGAAATGGACACTATGTCGTGAGAACTTAAGATTAAGGTTAAAATTAATTGTGTGTTACACAATAAAATCGTGTGAGTTGGCAGTTGTGGGGTATGAGGGAATCTGGCGATCAGACCTGGGATCACCAATTGAACTTGATGTGGAGTTTTGTGAATGCGATTTGAAAGCCATTGTCATTTTAACGTTTTTTACAACAATAGAAATAGTTATCTATTACTGAACTGAAAAGAATTTTAGCAGTCTGCAACGAGAATTAAATTGAACATTTTCGAAATGTTGTATCAGGGTTCAATTCCCTTATTTTCTTAGAACGTTGTTTTGGTTAAGAAGGTGGAAAGAGAACTTTTAGGCTTTTAGAACTTAGGCCCTGTCCACACTAATGCGTTTTCGTTTGAAAACGCATACTTTTTTCTCCGTTTTTGCCTTCCGTCCATACTAATATGATCAAGAACGGAGTTGTTTGTCACCGAAAGCGAAGGTTTTCGAAAACGCTCTTCAGGGTGAAGGTTTTTGAAAACGGATGTGTAGTGTCTTAGTGTGGACGGGTGAAATCTTTTCGAAAGCGCTTACTTCATTGCTCACTTGATGCCTGCGCGGGAAAGTAAAAATAAACAATCCAAATTTGAGTTTATGTTGTTCAGTTTGATTTCAACCTTGATTGCTAGCTTGGAGCTAAATACTGCGCTCTTTTTAATTTGTATACGTTAATTTTGCGAAGAAGGCAAAATCTTCTGCGATCCTGATGACAAAAACGGATATTTTCTTATCCGTTTTCGTGGTCTAGTGTGGACAATCAAAAACGCTAGTGTGGACGCAAATCTTTTTATGCGTTTTCGATAAAATGAAAACGAAGGTTTTCGAAAACGCATTAGTGTGGACATGGCCATTTTTCAGATATTATCGAATAACCGCATTGTTATTAAATAGGATTTTGAATATGCGAAAAACTAAATTATCACCACACGGGTTTGGATTTAGTTTACGGCTGGATTGGTAGTTGTGTTGTGTCATAGTTAGTAGAGTTAAATGGTTAGGAAACTTGCTGGCTTTCTTTGTTCTATGTTTTTGTTCTCTCTTTCTCTATTGAAATATGACGTTGACCCTGAACAGATTACAAAAGGTTTTCAGATGTAAATAAGGAAACAGCCAATAAACTAGCAATCCATCACACCTAGAACAAAAGATCATAACCGTGACCCTGCACACAACATGAAACAAAGCAGCATTGTAATCTTCTTTGTAGTTTACTAAGTTTCATAACCAGTCCACTCTACTAACTTTGGTTGTGTGAACCAGCAGACAGTCAGAAGTTCTACTTCCGGAACATTTACTTCCGTTATCAAAGACACTCCGTAGATACCTAATATATTACATTTACGTAGTCATCTTGTGCATGTGGGATGCGTAAATGAAAAACTTAGACACGTGCTCTTCTCCCGTTCTGCAACGACTTTCAAACACAAATTTTAAATTAGAATATTTCTCACACTTATCTTTTCACACTTATGTTCTCACTCTACATAAAAAACTGTTTGTTTTGAAATATAATTTTTTATAAGCTTTAAAGTTTTTTCATTAGA
>JAOEJH020078830.1:0-10087 GCA_025448215.2 Palythoa grandis
CTCTTTTTTTTTATAAGAACGTCTTATTTTTGGGCCGAGGCTGAATGTTCTTAAATATTTTGGGGATTTTAGCCTCATATGTTATTTAAAAAATGTTCTTAATATAATCATGCGTATTTGGTGTACACGCTTTTTTATAAGAACAACTTTATAAGAACTATATTTGATATACGAGTAGATAGAGTAAAAGAGAAAATAATGAGTCCTGCAAATTGTTCTTGTAAAATTTCCATGTATTTTACTCTAATTGCAAACAATGTCGCACTATCGACTATTTGCCGATTCCATGATTTTGTGCCGTAATGTAAAAAAAAAATAAAGTTCTCGGCCATTCCTCAGCCTCGGGTGTGTTCTTAGCATGTTCTTAAATTTTGGACGATTTTCAGCGTGACGTTCTTATAAAAAAGGTTCTTATAAAAAAAAAGTGTACCGTTTGAGTTTCCCGAGGTATAATGGTGCTGCTAGTTAAGGTAGAAAAATAAATGGTTGCCTTGGTGATGTTGCTAGCTTGCAAAACAAGTTTGCGCGAAAAGTCAGGTTAGGATTGAAGTGTCTCAACACAATAAATTTGGTTTTCAAAATACAAGATAGACCACGGGGATGCGATTAAAATCGATACAAACAAATTTTATTGCCCTGCAGTGTGGCTATTCTTTTACAATTCTTTGACTTTGTTCGATTCACATCGCTTATGGCAACCGTGAATTCGAAATATATAGATTTAACCACTTTTACACAAGATACAAGAGAAAACGTGTGAACTGAGAACTTCTGTTTAAAAAAGCTGCTGTTTTATTTCCTGTAAAAGAGAAAAAGAAAAAGAAAACAAAAAAAGTGTAAGTGTAACGTGATTGACATCTTTTGCGAACTTGAGTTTTGCAATTATGATTCTAACAATTGTTTAAAATTGTTTATCACTTAAAATTGAGCTGTTCCTTTCTCGAAACATATAAACTGCCGAATTTGGCTGTTTTTGACGTCTTAAGTGCATCACCTTGAAAACCTGGGGAAATAGCAGTATTAAATACTTTACGGCGCACACTAGAGCTATCAGCTGAGCTAAGTGTCACTCGTGACAGTTGGCGTAAGCAAGTTCCTGCAGTGTGCGGTGTCGTTTTTAGAGAATTTCACCACTCGTGCCGTTGGCGTCGGATTCTCAACATGTTGAATAATTTTGTGCACGAGTGAGCATTTCCTCCAAGTGTGCGCGCGTGCAAAGCTATCAGCTGAGCTAGATTGAAAAATTTTCTTGACGCGCCGGAGAGGTGGTTTTTAGGCAAAAAAATGCGCGGAAATGTTCATAATTAATTTGTGCTGAAAATTATATCCGGAGTCTGGAATATCCATGCAATTGCCAATTGGCTATTTTACGTCTATTTATTTGCCAAAGCAGCAGTTTTTGGAATTTTTCGGGGTCCTCGTAATTCAGTTCGCAAACAATATTTGTCCCTGCGCCTTTTGTTTGGCGTTGTGAAATCCAAGGCTTTGTCTTTCGACTAGCGGCTCTTAAACGTTTTGGTCTTCGTCGCAGTAACAAAAGAAAAAGCAAAATCTCTTCATCGTCTGACGAGCTTGAGTTTCGTTAACTAGTATCAGGCATGTTTGACAATCTCGCTCCCAGAGCCCGCGTTTTGATGGCGATTAAACATGGTACGCATGAGCATTCGTGTCATGTCCTGAGCTACACGCGCGTACACAAAATTATTCAACATGTTGAACATTCGGCGCCAGTAGCACGCGTGGCGAAATTCTCTAAAAACGATACCGCACACTGGAGGAACTTGCTTACGCCAACTGTCACGAGTGACACTTAGCTCAGCTGATAGCTCTAGTGTTGGCTGGGCTTTACGCGTGGATTGATTGCCTCATCTCACGCACCAGTGACCCGTGAAAATCACTCAACGGTGTAGATTTTATTTTTGGCGTAAAAGTTAATATTTTGTAAAGCAAGAAAAACCGTCGGATTCGGGTGAGCACATCTCAGTCTCTGCCAAGTAACGTGCGCGGCCAGAACTTGGAAAACGCTATTTGTTTCATGTTTTCAGCAGAAACACGATCATCTGAATTATTACAAGTAAAACAATTTTTTAAAAAAAGAATTACAAGTTATTTTTTCTATATATACGCTTTTTTATAGGAACCAATAATTTTTGCCGAGGTTCATTGTTCTTAATTTTTGGCGACTTCAGCCCCAAGGCTCAAGTTGTAGTTAATTCATTCTTATTTCTATGAGCGGTTTTTATTGAAGAAAAAACAAAACGGAAACAAGTTATTGTAAAATGAAATGCCTCCCGCCACACTTGTATTGTAGGACTGTATTTAGAGGCATCCCCTTCATTGTTTGTTGAACAGTCTTTTACGACTTTTATAGCATTAGCTATAGGACTTGAGATTACAGAGAATCTTTTTGTGTTTTATGCTATATTGCTATTATAGAATTTTAAAAATTACGAGTTTCAGTCAAGTTTCTACCAGAAAAAAATCCTGGTTATCAAGCCTCGGTCTGAACCTGTTTTTAAATTGTTCTTAAATTCTGGCCTCGTTCTGGAATAAAATTGTTCTAATAGAAAATTTAAGCCGCGTGTACATGGATTTCCTTGCAGACGTTTCCGCTCTATTACTCCCCTTTTATCTTTACGTATTATCAGTAACATCATCGGGAAAAGGAAAATTAAAGCTTCATAGTAAAAGCTGACCGGTTTGCATGCTTTTGCCAACTGCAGATTTATCACTTTAACTCTACATGGGTAGCAGATAAATTGAGTCCTGTTTACGCCAATTGAAAAGAGTGAAACTTAATAACTTGGACTGATCACCTGCTGAAAGGTGGAGGGACGCCAACTCGGTGCTAAGGAACACTGACGCTAAGATAATTCCTTACAAACGAAATGAATAGATCACCGGCCGTTGGATTACTGAGGTCTACGCCCAAAGCTGGCTTGATAATGATACGCTTCACTTTGCATTTTAATGATCGAAGTTCTGTTTACACAGAAATAACTAAGGCGTTCATAGATTGAGTAAAGACGCTGTGTCAAACACCATATCAACTATCAAAGGTGTCAGATCTTTTACCACCAAAAACCACCCCTCTATATCTCTTTCCCTGCATCTTTCGAGAATACTAAAATTTTTGCCAAGATTTTAGACTGGGTGCTTCTTTGTCTTATTGTACTAAAAGCCGATTTTTGTAAAACCAAAACAGTAGAAATCTATCTGTGAAATATATGTTTTCAGATAGATTCGTTATATCTAAATAACGCATTTTCCCAACACTTTAATACAAATACAAGATCAGAAATTCTAAAACCCCTTATGAGCGCACTTCGGAAATATCAAAATTACAGGTCTCATGATCAGTTATTCTGTAAGACGTTGTTTTAAGAAAATCCTTTTGTCAACTGTTAGAAGTTCTATAAAACTTGTCCTTCTGAAAAATACGTGAGCTAGTTTAGAATATTTTTTTAAAGCGTATGTGGCAGTCTTAAGAAAGCTTCGTTATCAAAGTTACGCTTACCGCGTGACTCGAGCAAAATATTAAAATATGATATTTTTGGACAAACGACATAAGTTTTAAAAGGACAGATAATTTATTTTTTTGACATTTTCTTCCTCTTTAAACGTTATGAAGTAAGCGAAATGATGATGAAATTTTGAACGAGGTGGTAATGACACGCCGTGAGAACCCACGTTTTTGTGTTTACATCTGCGCGAATCACGCTTTCTACACGTGTCAAGTTTTCGCGCCCAGATCAAAGTGCGTGGAAAGCCGGTTTTTATTGGTTACCAGGTTACTTGTTGAGCAGGTTTGAACTTTCGGAGAAACAAAAGCAAGAAACGCGCCAGGGAAAGTTTTTATATCGGACACTTTTGGGGTCATTTGGAAGCACAAGTTTTTAAAAGAATCGGCGAAGTTACCCCGACAGCTGTGGTTCAAATCCTTTAGCAATATTTTGGCAGCACCTCGGTGAGTTCATTTTTTTTTTATTTCTCTTTCAAGAAAATCGCTCATATTATTTTTGTCGGTTGAGTTTGTAATTGTGTTTTTATTGATTCAGAATAAATCTAAGTGTTATGAAACTTTTTACTACCGTAACTTTCTTTTATATATTTTTTTAGGAACATTAGAAATCCGTGGACTTTTGTCGCTTGTTCAAAAGCTAGACGAACAAGACTGAATGTCGCCGGTCGAGTCATTGAAACAACATTAAAAATGGCAGAAAAAGACAGTTCAAGTAGTAGCGGTAGTATGGACGAGGTTAGTGATGCAGCCCAGCCGCTCACAAGACCTGAAGAGAAAGCCGCAAATGGAGATGCTAAAATCGACATTGAAGACCGAGTAGTGCTGAAGAAACAGGTCACTCTAATCAACGGTATTGCTCTAATTGTCGGGGTCATGATCGGGTCGGGGATTTTCATTTCACCTAAAGGAGTACTCGAGCGAACCGGCTCAATTGCGACGAGCTTGTTCGTCTGGGCAGGATGTGGTATGTTAGCCCTTATGGGGTCTTTGTGCTACTGTGAAATGGGTACTATGATTCCCAAATCTGGTGGCGAATACGCTTATCTTCAAGAAGCGTTTGGCCCTTTACCGGCATTCCTATTCAGTTGGACCCTCGCACTTGTGATTCGCCCTTCTTCGATGACTATAGTGGCCTTGACATTTGCCCGCTACGTGAGCCAGCCGTTTTTCCCAGATTGTGATATCAGCCCCATGGTTGTAAGAAAAATCCTTGCTGCAGCCTGCCTAGGTGAGTTTTTTTTTCTGTGTTTTGGCATGTCCTCTTGTAGTTGTAGGTCCTGTTTTGACTTGTTATATAAAATCACTGAATAATTCGACCTTGTTTTGCTATACATTGTTTGTTTGGCTTGACCTTTTTTTAAATTCGCTCTAATTAATCAGCGATAAAAATAGTGAATGCTGCCCTGCCAGTTGCGATGAAAAAAAAAATCATAAAAATACGGAATAAAAATATAATACCACGTAACGTTAACAAATTTAATTTGAATACACGCCATTTCAACGACCTTTTTTAAAACACGAACATAAGTTAAATTGGATTAAGCACTGGGCGAAAGGCTCTTGAAATCAGTAATTTTTAAAAACTTTCATTCATAAAAATGAGATTTTTGTTTTCACTTGTTGAGCATTTTGATATTTACATTTTTCGCTACTCATGGATTGCATCAGCCGCAACAGTACTGTGGCTAGACACGTGTCCGGTGAATGAAATTTACATCTGATTAACCATTCATTCAGTTTTGTTTGACGATATTGCGTGTAGTATATGATTAATTTTTTTTTAAATGATAAAATATATCGCAAGTTTTCAATCGCTATCTTCAAAGCTCAGTGAAGAAATGTTCTCTCAACTGCCAAACCTCTAGTTTGTCTAAATTTTAAAACATTTTCGTTCAAGTAAATTGTACAAAGATTTCTAAAAATACCTTTCGTACCGGAAATATGTTGGTTTCACAATTCGATCAACTGTTCAATTTTTATTCATTTCTTAGGGATATTTGAGCTAAAGATATTTGGTGTATGATATTACTATAACATAATCTGTGGTACTGGCTTCTCGAAGTGGGTTTTTAAAGGAAACGTTCTGGCTTTTACCCAGCAGTGCATAGAAATCAACAGCTGTTGACAGGTTCGATGTGTAAACATGCCGTGTTAGGACAGAAAAAAGCCTGTTTGACAATTGTTGCACGTGGTTTCTAAGCGCGGTGGGAGGCCCTGTTAATCACCAACATTATTTAATGATTTAGAAATTAGAGGGTTTTTTTTTGCTGGTTGGATTTGTTTTCCACATTTACTATAAAATGCTGTTCTGTTGCTTAGATATTGATTAGATAAAAAATAAAAAGAATAATTACCCATGTTGAAACCACCCAGCAGAAGAATTCTTTGAAAAAAGCCTTTTTGGTTTTAAAATATCGCAAATTGTCAAGTGAAGCTCAGGTCAAATAAAAATAATTCCCAGTTTTTCATCATTGCCTGCATTTCAAAATAGCTGCGGCATTAACCTTTTTTTTATTTTTTAAATATATAAAACATACGGAAAGAAAAGTGTGTATTGTTGATCTGCTCCATGAGCTGAAGCAAAATAGCTCATTTGCTGTGCTTCCTCTGCACCCTGCAGAAAAGAAAAAAATAAAAATAAAAACGTCATGCCGCACTTACATTTACAAAAATTTCTGATGAGAAACCCGGAATTTCTTTTATTTGGCCTTATAGCTTGTTATATTTATAAATAGGTAATGCTTATAAACAATTATTATACTGTCTTTTTTTCAGAAAAAACATTTTTTAGGAAAATCTACAATAAACTGCATTGCAGTTGATTCTCTAACTTTGAATTGGTCTAAATTTTGTAAACACCATGTAGAGACCACCCAACTGCAGGTTTTTTTTATAGCTATTAAAAATTTATGGTGTTTGCTTGATGGCTACATGTAGTACCTGGCCAATAATTGAATTGGTAGTTTTCAAGTGTTTATTTTCTTTTTGTTTTGGTCAATCCATACTTGATATTTCTAGCAATATTAACTGATATTTTTAAAACATTTCATGTCTGTAGGTCTGACTTGTTTTATCAATTGTGCAAGTGTGAAATGGGCCACGCGTATCCAAGATACCTTCACCTTTGCAAAGTTGCTTGCTATTGCAGTTCTTACAGCTATTGGTGTTGTAGAACTGGCAAGAGGTGGGTTATAAAAAGTGTTGTGTAATTTGTTATTGTGTCAGTTTAATATATAATAATAATCAATACCACAGGTTTTAAATAAAACTATATGAATTAAGATTTAAGCTGCTTCTAGAGAATTTTCAATATTAAATATTTTTGATAAGTGTCCACAAATCAGTCAGTATCTTAGTTTCCAGGGTGCCATCTTAGTCCTTTCATAAATGCTGTTTAAATGAATCATAAAAGATTAAATTAATTTTACATTAAAGTTAAGTCAAAAATTTACAACCTAAATAATTTTGAAAAAAAGCCCCCATCCTGTGTTGGAAAGCCCATCGTGAAAACAAGCCCATGGGCTTTTTTTGGAGATAGTATGGACTTCTTTCAAGATAGTACATATTTACTTAAAAGGATTGCCAAAAAACCAGTTTGATTTTCATGATTTAATATCAGCTTTAAACCATTCCATAAAGCAGACTAATAATGTTCTTTATGTCTACTGATTATCATTTTAACTGGAGTTTGGTGATGTTCCTTCCAGGAGTACTAGTACTTTTATCATTAAAGTGAATTTCATATTAAAAACGTCTTCTGTAAAATTACAGAATTACTCTCAATATTTACAACAATCAGTTTCAAAAGAATCACCCCACTCGACATTGCAAAAAAAATCTCAAAAAGAAGCCCATCGTGGGGTCTTAAAAAGAAAAAAAATACATGGGATTGTTTTTAAGATTTCAATGTACAGTATTCAAGTAGCTGGCCAAGTAGTTGGTTGTAAACTGCCGTTACCGTATTTTGCCGTGTATAAGTCGACCCCGTGTAGTCAAAAAATAGCCATTTTTGGAATTTCCGTGTATGAATCCGATACCCCCATTTTTCAAAAGATTAAACAATAGAATTACTGTATGTAGTAAACTTGGCAAGGCACAAATACAACATACTGGTAGTAAATGAAATCATAATTGATTATTACTTTTGCAATATTTGGTGGCTCATAAAGGAGCTGTTTTAATGATAGTTGCACTTCAAAAGCCGTCAAAGTTTTCATCGTCACTCTCTTCAAACAGCAGAAGTTCGTTTTTAGTTCAAAACAATGTTTATAACTTTGCATGCTTACCCAAAAAACCTTAATTTTAAGAGTTCTAAATGATTTTGGGGGGTCATTACAAATTTTTTATTTTTTGATCCGTATATAAGTCAAGTGCCATTTTTGGGGGTCAATTTTTGGTGTTGAAGGGTCAACTTATACAGGACAAAATACAGTAACCACTTATAATAAAACTTCTTAAAATCCTTATTTCTCAATGCTTGATTTCTCATTTTGTATGAGTTATGTAAAGAGGAATAAGATGTTTATCAAACTATGTAGAGTTGAAAGGATGAAATATAACTTTGGCATTGTTTTAGGTTTTCATTTTTCAGAAATGATGTTGCCACTGTAGTGTATAGTTATCTTGTTCTTAAACAATACACACACTAAGATCTTATTGTCACAAGGCTTCTTTTCAACTTGGCCAATACCATGAAAAATATGTCTTTTTATATTGTAACATTAAAGACTTCAATTACTTTCTCAAAATTTGTTAATAAAAAATATAGTATGCATCCAACCTGTTTTTATTAGAAGTTTAAAATTAAGATAGGCCTTTTTTAGGAAAGTTTTGATCCTTTTACCTCATATCCTGTTCAATATCAGTGTTATCTGAGAGAAAATGTTATAACTACAAGGTGCAAAATTAGGATTTTTTCTAACTGGTCCAGCTGGATTGATTTAACCAGCCAAGGAGAGATTTCAGCTGGCCCAAAATGAAATTAACTGACAGAAATAAACTATAAAGCAAAATCAAAAAACATTTTCATGCATAGACATGTAAGATGCATGAGGGATTGTTAATCATTCAAGAGTAGTTTTATTTACATTTGTCCATGATCTTCAAGCTACAATAGTTCTCAAAACTCAAGATAAAAACAGTAATTTTTTAACAATTTTATTGACCCAGGGCCAAAATAACTGGCATCGGACAGTTTTCCTCTGTTAGTTTCACACCTTGAACTAGATTTGTTAGCTTTCTTCTCTGCTCCTTTGAAAAACAGATTGTCAGTATTAGAGATACAGTGAAGTCTGAGTACTATGTACAAAATTTTACTCTATATTTATTTTGCCTTTGGAAGGTTTCGACATCATCTTATACAGGTTTAAATATTAAGCTCTTTCAAGTTACAGCTGCCATGGATAAGTAAAGAAGCATTGTGTAGCTAATAATCAGGGAATTTAGAGGAGTTTTGACTTAAACAATATGGACAGTGGAGTTCTTACTTGGATATAAAACAGAGTTCTTGGGGTCTTTTCTTATTTGTTTTCTTCCATCGTGCTTCATAATTATCTAATTTTCCCAGTTATTTACTGTAAATTCTAATCAGCCCCCTCTCTGGTAAGCCCGACTCTCTAATAAGCCCCCTTTCTAATAATGTGATGATGGACATACTTATAATTAGACATCAGTTTATGCACATGCTTTATATATCATTTTAAAATCAATTAATTTCTAGGAAAGCTGGAGCATTTTGAAAATTCTTTTGAGGGGACAACTGAAAACCCAGCCAGCATTGGTCTGGCTTTTTACGCAGGACTTTGGGCATATGATGGATGGTAAAGTTTTGTTTACTGATATCTGTTAGACATACTGTTGAAGTACATTTACAAACAAGATTAGATGTCTCAGGGCTTGAAATCTACGACGGCCACGCGGCATTTGCTGTGGATGCCCCTAGCCATTGCCACAATGCCCCCATAATATGTGCACGATTTACGGCCACAAATGGCCTGCCCCTTTTCTGTTGGGTGCTGCCGTGCCTTTAAGGTATAGGTGTTAAAACATGGGGTATTTTTCTATTAATATCGACTGAATGAGCAAAAAGTGATCAAATCATATTGAGGCGATAGTCAAATGAATATATTAATACCACCATCTTGTATCTTCTAAAATACACAATACATAATACAAACACTTTCAGATGAATTATCTAGGGTTTTGTCTTGCGCCCTTGACATTTGCCGTGGTGCTCTATTTTGGCAAAAACCTGGAGGCCAAAATGGCCGTGCCCCTAAAATTCGAGAGGGCAAGGCCTAATGTCTATTAGAATGAGGTCACAGCAAACTTATTTGTAGTTTATATAATTATAGTATCTAATCTATTCTGGTTTTCTCAAAACATGGATGAGAAAAAAGTATTTCATAATTAGAGTTAAACTCAGTATTATGACTTTTCAGTCCTTTGTTTTGAGGGTGACAGCTATTAAATTGCATAGATTACTGTGTAAAGTTAAAAATAGGTTAAAACTTTTGACTCTGATTTAAAAATGTGAAGATATAATAAAACGTTTCGAGCCTAAAA
>JAOEJH020079018.1:0-10084 GCA_025448215.2 Palythoa grandis
TAAAATAATTAACAAAAAATTGCGGGCACTTGTTCTTTAGTACTTTCTTAACCAATGCTAGAACATGTTTCTCTCGTCTGTCAGATAAATTTTCATACTTCAAATAGTCTAATGACTTATCGCTACTATTTGATTTCATGACAATTCTTGCCGCGCGTCTCTGGAGTTTTTCTATTTTGTTTGAGTTTACAGCGCCGCAGCAGTTCCTGTATCACAATAACCTATGATAGGTTATATGAAAGTCTTATAAACTTGATGACAATGACAGCGATGGTAGTGATGATTTTTACGATTATGACAATGTGTTTATGATAAATGAGTATGGTGGTGATACGTCAGTCATGTTTAAATAAGTTGTTGGGTTTCAACAGCAAAAACTGCACATAACGTAACACCGTTTTGAGTACTTCATAAGATTTTATTATTGGGGCTCTAGCAAAGCTGAATGATACTGAGAACTAACACACCTTGCCAACTTCCTCCTGTGCCTCATCCTTGTGTCCACTCTCTCCACTCTGGCCGGTAAAAATTTTCATTTGAAGAGCTGAAGCCAAGATTTGGAATGGCACAAAGGCCAGAACCAGGAGTGTGAGCCTCCAGTCATGGAAAAAGGCATATATAAGTCCTCCAACCACTGTTGTTAGCGAAATAACAAGCGTTCCCAGCTGTGCACCAGTGGCCTACAGAGGTGAAAATGGCTACACTCGGTGAATTGTATCAACAGTAGCCCATAGGTACATAATTGATAAAAGTTATACCAAATAAGTACAAAAAGAAACAGATGGATATAAAATTATATCAAGTGGATGTTGGATTTCAATATTTTTAAAAATGTAATCTTGAAACAAATACATAATTCAATGCAAGTGTCTATTGTATAGATCATGTCTCAAGTGGAAACACTGCCAAGAGGAAAAGGCAGGCGAACAGCTCGGTTTAAGTGTGCTACCTTCCGTGCTGTAGGTCCCCGGTTTGATTCTCAATGACTTCACCGTCTTTTTCACCTTTCCTCTGTTATGTGTAGCATTAGCTTCAGATACCCTTAAAACTTACTGGACTATGGAAGGCAAAAGAAATTAGCCTGAAATTGAAGAAGCAGTTGGTGAAATCACTGATATGGAGTGTTGCACTATACGAAGCTGAAAGCTGGGCTATTAATTCGCATAGAGGACACAGAATTCAACAAGGTTTGTGAATGGATGAAGCAAGGTTGGGGTAAGCTTTATCTTTCTTTTGGTAGGTTCAAACGATCTGTGTCCTCTACAGGAAGTGAAAGCCAAAATTGGAGTTGGAGAGAGATTGATGAGAAAACAATTGCAGCCTTTGAGCCATGTGTATGGCGCAAAATGCTATACATCAGCTGGATGGACAAGAAGACAAATGCATGCATGGGTACGGTAAGCAGTAGGTGCTACAGAAGATGAAAGACTGCTTTCCAAGCTGCAGAAATGGTAGCTGGTAAAGTACAGACACTGAAAGAGACGCCCAAACAGCATAATACTAACAACAGATTTAGGAATTTAAGGAAAAGTACAACCAGGCCGCATGAAAACTGCGTGAATAGATAACATCAAGTCTTGGAAAGATGAAGGTCTTAGCGCGGCAAGGAGGAGAGCACGTGAGAGAATGCCTATGGTTCTCTGAAGGGCTACAATAATACAGCAGAAGCAACAACGACAGAGGGAGGGGTACAGGGTATCAGCCCTATCATTTGATGAAACAACAGGTGTTTGTAAAGGGTTATCTTTATATACCTTGGCCTATCTATTACTTGGCCTATATTCCTATTATGTTATTTCCTGAACGGTTTACCAAGTTCCAAAGGACTGCATTCATTCAACTAAAAAGGCAGTGGGAATTATTACTTTCAAGATTTTCTATGAATCAGTGCAGTTTTTGTTTTTAAAAGAGTCTTGTAGTAATTGGTCTTTGAGTGATTAGTTTTAAAATGAATACTTCATTTATCGCGTCCTCCAGGACGAATTAGTTGTCCATTCTCTTGAGGCTTACAAGTGTTTTATCATTTAACAGCACAGATTCAGGTGCAACAGTTTCAGAAAGATGAATTCCATTCCTTACCCCTTTCACATCTGACGAGTGGGTAGCCAGCACAGTACACAAGGCTCCAGTTGAATGAGCAGGATCATCAAAATAGCTCATTGACTAAAACAGTTAAAAACAAGAAGTTAGAAACCTGGCCCCTAAACGAAAAAGGTGGGTAATATGGACAACACTGTACTTGTTTTTCATAATTCTGCGCAGTATCCTGGATGTACCCAGCAATACCTTTTGTAGCATTTCTATCCTTACTCCAATCCCGACCTTATCTAGCCACAACCGAATCTTACTATCAATCTTCATCATCATCATCATCATCATCATCAACATCATCATCATCAACATCAACATCATCATCATTATCAACATCATCATCATCATCAACATCATCATCAACATCACTAAAAATAACGTTGTTTGTACCTAGGTTATATCAGGGGTCCCACTCTACCAAAAAAACAAAATTCCCCAACTTTTCCCTGACCTAAGGCAATTTTTCCTGACATTTGGCTGATAGGTTTTTTTACTAGTACATGGTGCAAAGTTATCGCCCAAAGATTTAGTTCCCCATCCAAGGAAACGTCTTTTGATCGGTTTTATAACAAGAAAAAGGACATAAGGAAATACTACCTGTCGCATAAAGGATTTGAATGCCATCTGCCTCAACCTCATGGTAAGTTTCTCACCCGACACTGCAAACGCTGCATTCTGTAAACCAGAGAGTAATTTTTCTTCATAATTTGTCATTCATGAGCTCACCCAATTACCCACCCAAACCGATCACATATCAACCTACTAACTCCTCATTCATACAGGCATTATATCATTCAGCTTCACTGTACAACAAAAAGAACAATGAAAAATGCGTTAAGTACAAGGATAAAACCATGAAAAAAAACTAAAAGGGAGAATGCCAATTCTGCCCACCTTTTTTCAAATAATGAAACACCGCTTTAAACTCGCCGTTTTCTCAATTATTGGAAGATTGTTGCTGTACCCCATATTGTTGAGAAAGCAAATCACAAGACATTAAAGAGTTTTATATCATCATGGCGTTGCTCAATCATGGTACCAATCTCTTGAATTAACCTTATTCGATGGACTCAATATTTTCCTAATACAGTCCTCTTGGGAAATAAGGTTCTTTTTTTCAGATGCGGTAACGAAAAAGACACAAAAGAATGTTCACCATAACCATTTTATTTCCCAAGCCTACTGTATTGGGAAAATATTGAGGCCATTGAATAAGGTCTATTATAATATTCTTTAATTGCTTTTCTTTGCTTTACAAACAGCAATACCTGAATAAGCTGACAAAAAAAACTTCCACCACCAAGCGCGAGAAAACACAGTGACCAAAATGTTGCCTTTTCTTTCATCTTAGGTTTGTCTGGTAGGGTGAACACCTGGAAGGAATAAGCTTTGATTGTGATGGGTAAACGTAAATACTTAAAATAACACAAAACAGTAAACAACAACAACAACGCTAATAATAATAATAATAATAATAATAATACTAATGATAATGATGATGATAATAATAATAATAATAAACTGATGCTCAAAACGCTTAAAAACCAGAGCCAGCATTCATTAAATAATGTTTGTGCTTTTTATTTTTTGAAGTAAGTACCGCTAATTTTACATCGCCTCTAATTTTCTTTGACTAGTTCTTGCACAGGCCACTACTTGAACACACATCATACCATTTCTAAGTGGCACTGCACTTTTTATTGATGGCGCAGTGGTCAAGTGGTTAGTGTGCGACTCTTAACCATTGGGTCGTGAGCGTAAAACCCTGCCTGACCACTGTGTTGTGTCCTTGAAAAAGGCACCTTATACAAAGTGTTTCAGTGGATTCAGTTGTACAAATGAGTATCAGATTCAACTGGCAACTAACGTTCCAGGGAAGGCCAAAGACTCTCATCCATTTAACACAACAGAAGCTGGAGATAAGCTCCAATGATATACGAGTTTAGCTTAGCATTTTTTGTATAACTCAGTGTTTGCTGGTAATACCAACCTTACTTTAAATAGTTAAATATACCCACTGGTTTGTAAAAATCCCTCGATATTTACTGTCTGTTTTACATTTATGGGTAATATTTGCCAATACTTACATTGAGCACCTCTGACAGCAGCAAGGCAAACACCAGGGGGAAAGCTCCATTTCCCATTGCTGCTAGAGTACCAGCTGCAAGGTATGGCCACTCACGCAGATTCATTTTTATTATTCGCTTGATAGGAGCTGGCTCAACAACTTCCTCAATGACTTCCTCTTCTTTTCTCTCTTCCTTTTCTATGGACTTAATTTACACTTGCTATAAGCTTAAGAACAGGGATAATAAAAAGCTGGAAAAACGGAGTAATAATAAGAATATTTAAGAACAACAAGAACAAAAACAAAAACCAGAACCAGAACAAGAACCAGAACCAGAACAAGAACCAGAACGAGAAGAGTACGAGAACCAGAACCACAACCACAACCAGAAGAGTACGAGAACCAGAACCAGAACCAGAACGAGAAGAGTACGAGAACCAGAACCAGAACCAGATCCAGAACCAGAACCAGATCCAGAACCACAACCAGAACATGAACCAGAACCTGAATCAGAACCAGAACACAAATTAGAATACCTTTTGTCTATCAAAAGCTGATCCCGGCCTGCGATTGCGTGCTGAAAGCCTCATGGAAGCTCTTCGAGAAACTTTCCTTTCTAATCCAGACGGCTCGTGCTCTTCATCACTGGAAAGGCTAGACAAACTTCTCATAAAATGAAGAGCAGCACCAGCTTCTACAATAAAAAAGTCGTAAAAAGCGGTCAGTTATTTGTCATGGTTAAAGCACTGGTCTAAATTTACGGCACTGCACCAAAACATTCCCTGAAAAATTAAAAAAAACAAACCACATAAGGGCAACAGGGAAAATACAAAATTCCTGCAATCTGCGAATGAATTTAAGTAAACAACCGATGTATAAATATTGTTAAGTGCCTTCATACAAGTAGTAAACAGTATGTTGTTTTCACAAATATTTCAAATGACTGTTGCAAACTTTGTACCAGTAGTTTCGTTGCACAGAGGTAACTTGAAATATAAATCTAAATCAAATGATCCCTCGAACACTGTTTGCTGAAGACAGACTTATTGTTCATTGTCTTTAAACACATTTTATCACTTAACCTCCTCCTTTTCCCAACCGCAGAGCATCATGTTTCTTCCTTTCCAACACATTTTCACCGTGATAGGTCCATCGTACTCTTGGCTCTAAAAACACGTCAAGAGACAGCACACGGCTCAATCGGTTGTCACAAATTCTCACAGTGAACAAGCACGAAAGCAACTGCAATTAACGTTCTTGACGAGTCACATGCACGCCTTGAACCAAAGGATGTCTGGACTGATCATGTCGATGAATAACTAACTTGGTTAAGAGTGATAATCCTGGCATTATTAGCAGTGTTGTTACATTGATGATGTTCCGTGCACGTAAGTATCGTTAGTGGTACCACGATGTGGTAACGTTTTGTTAAATCCATTGCTAGCGTTCTTTTAACAAGCCACATGCACACCAAGTATACCACGAAGTCTGTGTATAAGAATATTGGCGAGATCCATGAACATTTAGGTAAGTACCAGCAAGGCTATGTGGGCAGTTCTGTAGAACTCCTTGTTGATTTCCATGCATGTACATTGTTAAACTATCGGTGGTAACGATTTGCATGAATATTGAAGGAAGTATATTGTAATTTTCAATAGACGAATATATAACGATACAAAAAACGCATCATGAAGGTTTGGTATGGTTCCTTCGTCCAGCTAACTCATGCAAATACCAGCGCTGGAACCACAAATTCTTCCAGTGAATACCAGTATGATTACCGCCACAGTAATATTATGCGGTTAACAGTTTTGTTAAATCCATTGTAGTCAATTTTTGTAAAAAGCAATACACCATCAAACCTCTGTACGAATTTTGAAAGATCGATGAACATACATGAAGGTGAGTGAGCCCATAATTGCAGCTTTATACAATTCCTTGCTGATGTTCCATGCACGTCAATGTTGTTAAATAGTAAGCGGTAAAGATTAAATATGAATTTCCACGAAAGGCTGAATATACATAAACTTAAAGTAATGCATCAGGAAGGTTTAATAAGGTCCGTTCAAACGTCGAACTTTTCATGTGCCGAAATTAATGCTAATAAGAAACTCTAATTGTTCTACCTCATTTGCATTAGATTCGGCACATGAAAAGTTCGACGTTTGAAACGGGCCCAAAAACTTTATTAGAGACAAATGGAGCGTTACAGCACTTTATAGCAGAAACAACAGCCTCCGTGCATATATCATTTCCTTTTCAGGGATTAGAACAATATAACGTAAAATGTTACACACGGACACTTGCACCAACAAACTAAGTAGTTTTGTCCGCGTCGAACTCATTAACAAAACCAACAAACTAAACTACTGAAACTATACAAACGGGAGCACTTTTTAACAACGATTGGGGAAAAAATCGAGGTAACGTAATTGTTAATGGTAAAAACTACGGTGTTCAGAAATGTATCCCAGGATAACATCACATTAAGATATTTTTTAGTGTTAGTTTTAATACTGTTTCAAAGGCACTCTAATACAGAGTAAAATTTTATGTAACTTTGAGTTCTATTTTATTCAAAACCTATCGGTCCCCTTTATTTAGACTTGTGAATGAAGAACATGTAGGTCTACAACAGACGATTATCACCGACTAATTAGAAGCAGCTATACATCCCTTGCTGGTTGACTACTTATAAAAACAAGTCCTTACACGGTGGTGCATGTGTATAATTTATAAGACTGTTTTCACTGGTATTATTTTGATAAACAATAAGGAATCTGAAACTTGTTCCAATTTAGTTTTCTTTCACGTTAACTGGTTTTAAGGGAATTTATACCTTTTTCTGGAACATCTTGTGCTTCGTCATCGTCTTCGTTTTCAACATCCTCGTCTTCAAAGGTCTAATAGAAATGCAGTCATGAGACTTTTAGTTTAGGAAATACTGAATCAGAAAATCAAGAACAAGGTGAACCAGAACAAGGAAAAAATGGAAACAAAAAAACGAGCACACCTGTAAAAAAAACAAGAGCAAGAGTAAGAACAACAATAACAACACTGAAAAAGGAGCAAAACAAGAAAAAGGATACAAAAAGTTCATCAAAACAAGAACAAGAAAAAGAAAAATAAGAACTAGCAACGGCCAAATATATTAGTCTGGAGAAATTTTTTATTGGAAAGCAATTCTTTTAAGTGTTACCTGCAAAGTCACCAGTTGGCGATAAACTCCTTCTGCTTGCATGAGTTCAGAATGAGTACCCATTTCTGCAATTTGGCCATCTTGTACAGCCGCAATCTTGTCAGCATTTCTAACGGTTGACAAACGGTGGGCAATAACAATGGTCGTACGTCCTTCCCGAGCCTTTAAAAACAGCAAACATTCCAATATTATCAAAATATCCAATACGCTTATTTTACCTCTATCACATCCTTTTCCAAACATTTACAAACACGAGTTGTTCTGCATTTACCTTATACTCAAGAGATCCACCCACCATCGCCCTTCCCTCCCCTCCCCTGTCCATTTTATTTAGATTTCTCCCCTTCCCTACGTACTTTGTCCAAAGCTGCTTGTACGACTGATTCACTCTCCGTATCCAGGGCTGATGTGGCTTCATCCAAGAGCAGAATCTTGGGATCTCGTACCAGTGCACGGGCGATCGCAACACGCTGCTTTTGACCCCCACTCAACTGAGCTCCTCGTTCGCCAACCAAAGTCTCATAACCCTGGATATACAACAATATGTAAATTTACAATTAGGCGAAGGACAATACTTATAATAAGTGCCATCGATTGATTTGGAGCTCGGAAAAAGGGATACTAGTAGAATATTCTGATTATACTGCGAATGCTGTGTAAATTCTGGATCTGGTATGCAAGAAAATTTTAAACTTGTTCTCAAGCTACTTTTTCTCAGAAGGAAATTTAAAACCTCTTTTTTCCTAATGAGAATCGAACCCATGACCCTCTGATTACTAGTCTAACGTTCTATTCACTAAGCTACAGGAAGTCGTACGGGGAATGGGGAATGCGTCACTTAACTCGGTTCTAGTAGATGGCACACTAGGTATGTCTCCTGTGAATAAACTTATTTAAACGTATGTCCTATTAAATATCAAAACTTACGGATATATTGAGCCAGTTGGGTGCAGAGCTCGTAAGTTTTTCTTCTAAGAAAAAATAGCTTGAGAATAAGTAAATTTTCCTTTTATGATTATGCTGCCATTAGAAAAATTGTAGCGCATAAGTATTTAGCATAAATTACAACTTGGCGATACAACTGCTCCAGGTAACTCCGCTGCTGTAAGAAGATAACCTGTCATCGATTTGTGTACATACTATCTAGGGGGATTCGAAAACTCACATCTACTTAACACTATGGAAATCAAAGATGATCACTAACCTGGTCTAGGTACACGACATAGTTAAAAAAACTAGACTTTATCGTAATGAATTAATTACCAATTTTTAAAAAAATAGACTACGTCTTTATTAAGTAATTAGCCTACTCAATTAAAGCGCCTAATCTTCTATTCATCAATCTAAATTTATTTCCGTTTTAACTTCTTCGCTTCAGGGCGTTATAAGCATACTTGGTGAATAGTTTTTAATTTATTTTTATGATTAAAAATGCGTCGCCAAGAAGATTAAACCTATGCACGATTGAGTACTTAACCTCCAACAAAGCTCTAATGCTCGAAACATCAGCTTCCTAATACAACTTACGGCAATGAAAACTTAATTTGTCAACTCGGCTTGGGCTGATTCTATAACGTGTTACCAGCACCGTTAACTGAAGTTTGGATTTGTTAATTGACACGTTTAATAGTCAAGTACCTGGGGAAGCTTAGAAATGAAGTCATGAGCATTTGCCATTCGAGCTGCCTTCTCAATTTCTTCTTGGGTAATCCCTTCCTGTCCATAGCGAATATTTTCAGCAATAGTGGTGGCAAACAAAACTGGTTCCTGACTAACAATGCCAATATGATGCCGCAACCATGCAACGTTCAAGGAACGAAGGTCACGTCCATCAAGAAGAACCTAGCATATGAAAAAAAAATTAGACTATTAGTCTTTTATGCTCAACAAAAAGAAACCACCGGGTTCGTGGTGCAATGGTATGAACTCATGCCTTCCAGCCACAAGGTCCCGGGTGTCCCGGGTCCAAATCCTGCCTCTACTGACCATTAAACATTTGTGTGACCTTCTTTGTACCAAACTTAACTCAGCTTTCCATCCTTACAGTGTCGGTAAAGTAGCAGTTTGTGCTGGGGGCTAACCTGCGACGGATTAGTGTCCCGTCCAGGGGGAGTCAATGACTCTCATCCATCTAACACTACAGAAACCGGAGATAAGCAATGGCTCCAATGGTCACTTAGGCTCAAAAAGGACTTAGCTCAACAAAAAGAGAAATACACTCTTTTCACGTCGTCTGCATTAGTTCAAAATCTTTGTTCATCTAAGAAACTTTGCCGTGTTTTGAAGGACTACAGCATCCCTGTGCTTCAAAAATAAAAACGGCATTTTTTTTATCACTTTATCCGTGAAACGAAACAGTGTGAGCTCCCAGAGAACTGCATGAAAACTAAATAAGGTAAAATATGTAGATCATATATAGGGTTTGATTCATAATACTAATAATCCCACCTGGCCTTCCTGGGGATCATAAAATCGTTTTATTAGTTTAACGACCGTGCTCTTGCCACATCCACTCTCACCAACCAGGGCCACAGTCTTCCCACTTTCCACGTTGAGGTTTAACCCTGTTAACACCTTTGATAATGCACAGATCATAAATGAAATTAACATTATATTAATAATAATAATAATAATAATAATAATAATAATAATAATAATAACTTAATTAGCTTTCCACAGGGTGGCTATTCTATGCTAACTAATGTTATAATACCACGTTATAATAC
>JAOEJH020079204.1:0-10081 GCA_025448215.2 Palythoa grandis
CCGGTGTATACCCCATACCAAACAGTGCACGGATTCACAGTACAAACCTTGGATGTCATAACTAGCTCATGGTACACGATATAATCCGGTGTATACCCCATACCAAACAGTGCACGGATTCACAGTACAAACCTTGGATGTCATAACTAGCTCGTGGTACACAATATAATCCGGTGTATACCCTATACCAAACAGTGCATGGGTTCACAGTACAAACCTTGGATGTCATAACTAGCTCGTGGTACACGATATAATCCGGTGTATACCCCATACCAAACAGTGCACTGGTTGGGTGTAGATGACAGGGCATTCCTGTCCGCATGTTGACGTATTCGCCAATGCCCTGCGTAAGAAGATGGAAAGACGATGATAAGACAAAACACACAATTGCTGGGTTTCACCTGACGTCATAGCGGCCATGTGGGTGCCCTTGAACAAAAGAATTTTGATGATTTCTTTTGTTTAGGGCACCAACATGGCCGCTTCGTCTTTTGTCTTTTGCGTCTCTCGGGAATGGGTGAAACCCAAGAATAAGAGAAGTTGAACGCTCTTAGGAACTAAGCTCCTTGAATCGCAAATTAATTGAACGCTTTAACCCTGCAGGAAAAGAAAAAGTTATACAAAAAGCAGCGTGCAAAAATGGAAAGGAAAGGATCGAGCTTTTTAGACAGCATCAGGATGGATGTAGACAACGAAGAGGAGTTCTAAGATGAAGCCTGAACTTGCTGATCCACAGTAGAGGCGTGGGTTTACTACTTGGCCGCCTGGGCCTGTACGTTAGGTTGGACGTGGAGCGAACTGTGTAATATGATGTACAAATATGGACGTGGATTGAACTTTATAATAAGGAGTACGAAGATAAAGTATAAGCCTCTTGTATAAGTTTTGTAAACAAAATGCCACATATATACCACATACCATTTGAGCAACTTAATGCTGGAATATTTAAAGAAATATTGAGTTCAATTGAAAGAACTGAATCAAAAGATAATGAACGCGTAAGACTGCTTTATGGACAGTCCTATCGCCATCACGGTTTGATTCGTATTTAATATGTTACTTTTTTAAAAAGATCCTCCAATGTCCAACAATATTAATCTCAGGTAAGACTTTTCTTTAACTTATGTCTACATCAGCAGCAGCTCCTCAAAATACTAATATAGTTCACGCCAAGCGATTTGTTTTGATCATTTCCATAGTTTGAATTTCCCGCGGGCCGCCATCTTGAAATATGACGTGTGATAGCTGCAGTACCAGTCTCTACTCATGACGATAACAAAGCAATGAACGAGTGGGGGTCTGGCACTGCAACCACTACACGTCACATTTCAAGATGGCGGCCCGCGGGAAATTCAAACTTTGGAAATGATCAAAACAAATCGCTTGGCGTGAACTATATACAGAGAATTAACAAATTTGAGCTGCTGATGTGGACACAAGTTAAAGAAAAGTCTTATTTGATATTAATATTGTTAGACAGTGGAGGAATCCTTTAATTAACAGATTTTTATCTTGTAGAACAAATCTCTCTATTTATTATAACATATTTGATACTCGTTGAGTTAGAAATGCTTTTGCATTTGCAGTATTCGTGGAGAAAGAATTATTTAAGGCCTTGCGCTATCTGAGTCATCAGCTGGTAGGAAAGAAAACTTAAAATTTGTCATCTCTGGTGAGCTTCATTCTTTTGCTGTTGTACACGAGCCCACACTGTGAATTTATGTGTGCTTATGTGGAGGAGGGGGGGGTGATTTTGTACGAGCATTTTTTAAAGGGTATAAATGTGTAGGATAGTGTTTCGCAAGTTCCATGTTTTCGGTCCATAGTTCGTCCAATTCTCCCTCTGGTCAAGGAAATGCACTTTCAAGATAGATTGCTCTTATCTACCCTCGCCCACAAACACACAAAGTTAAATTGAATGGTTCGCGCTTGGTCTCGGTTTCAAGTGGCCAAATCGTCAACATACTTATTAACAGCCCTTTGATATCGAAAGATTTTGACAGTCCGGCTTTTCCATATCCTCACGAATACCATAAACTATGTATAATTGGCCAAAAAGGAGGAACGTAGCCTTTCTGTATATCGATAAGTTGTTGAGGAATTTTGATTAAATCAAATATGAATTGAAAAGATAAATATACAATGTAAAAGTGATTGTGATAAATAGTTGAAACACAGGACGTTGTCGATGGACCCGTTCATCTTCAGTGTAGTGAATGCGGATTCAGTTCAGTATGTAATATACTGAAGTCTAAAACAAAGCTCATTGTTAGGTGATGCCCTTTGGGAACAGTAAGAAATGGAATGTTGGATATTTGTTTATTTAATGGCACTTTTTTATTATTAATGTAGATGGTTTTGGGCGTTCGGTGTTTGCACCAGTAACTTAAGAACGCTAGAAATTTCCAAGAGATTTATTGGCCAGGATTAGTGAAGGAGTGTTTAGCAGGTTCAGAGTTTTTGGAGCTGTCTTCATGTTCACTGAGCCTAGTGAATCCTGGCCATTGGGAAAATTCTACCGTTCTCAAGTTACTGGCGCAAACGCGGAACCGTAGAATTCATCTTCAGCTTCATTACTAATATGAAACCTTCATTAAATCAACAAACATTTTTTACTGTTCCCAAAGGGCACCACCTAACACTGAGCTTTGTTTTAGATTTCAGTATATTACATACTGAACTGAACCCGCATTCACTACATTGAAGATGATTGTGTCCGTCGACAACGTTCTGTGTTTTAACTGTTTATCATAATTTTTACGTCGTATATTTATATTTTTTAACACATGGAGAATTTAATTTTTAAATACGTATTAGTTTGAAGCATTTCCTACACCGATACAAGCCTGATAACTTCTAGTTATCCACCAGTGGTTTTAATGATTTAACTTAATTTATTGATCGATTAACTGGAATTGATTTGTGTTGACGTTTTAGAAACATTGACGACGACGTGATGTCGCGAACCACCAATGATAACCTGAAATGCAACGACAACTGCGTTTTACTGAATTGTTTTTACTCGTTTTATAGTATATTTATTTTTTTGTAGATATTATTCGTATCTTGTACATAGACTCAATTTAGTTTAAGCATGCATAGAGCTGATCATTTTATAGATGAAGAAATAAAAAGCGGTAACTTTATAAATGTGTTCATAATCGAGCGGCCAGTCATTATTTTAGTTCCCCAAATCCCTGATCCCCTGATTACAATCACCAGCGTTCATTTTGAACATACAATATACAACACAAAAGAATAATATATATATTTAGGCAAGCCTAAAAGCGGAGCTCCCGATTTCATTACAACGTCGAAAGTCCCTTCCATAGCGTAGTCTTAGGTGATGCTTATTAATTCCCCCACCCCTCCCCCCAGGATCAATACGGACGGTTGCTCATAACCAAATTTTCTCTGATGGATAGCTTATCAAATTTTCTTAGCTATGGTGTTCCGCTGCGCAAGTGCGAAAGCTCCGCTATGATGGTTTCACAACGTTCGTTTTTCTGCCTTTTGCAAGCCAAAAACTTGTCGAAGTGGGTTTGGAACCGAAAGCACTTTTGCTTCTGGACAATTGCTAAGCTCATCCAAAAGTGCAAGAAATTACATCAGCAGATGGGAAAATAACTTCTTTATTTCTTCCAGCTAATTTCACAGCTTTAATTCAGCCAACAGACCAGGGCATTTTGGAATCCATGAAACGCATCTACTGAAAATATCTGTTGCGTGATTTGATCAGCAAGGAAGGAAATGAAATTCTTGAGTTTGTGAAAGCTCTCAACATGTCGGATGTGGTTTACAGCCTGGTTGAATTTGCCTGGCATAAAATTTCACCCAACACTAGGCGGAAATCATGGCGAAAATCAATTCCCATGGATGTGGTTGAAGACGAAACAACTGTTTCTCACAGGTTGACAGGTTGCTTGAATGTCATCAAGAAATTGATCCAGATAGCAAGCCAGCTAACACCAAAGAATGGTTTTCGATTGATGGTCTCATTTACAAACATCTCGATGATGCAGGGATCGTTAATCTTGTAACAAGCACGGGGTCAATGGCAGAGGATGATGCTCACAGCAATGAAGAGGCGGAGGACCACAGATCACAAACCTGTCTAATTCCCCATGCAGAAACTCTTGAGGCTTTTGATAAATGTCCGTCACAGCTGCGCCAATAAGAAGAAGCGACAGCTGTGAACACACCGATGCTTCTTCAGTTGTGGGAACTGGTGGCCCAAAAGCGAGAGTATTCACGAAAACAAACGGACATTTATGCGTTTTTCCCTTTGTGATTGATAAAGCAAATTGTTTTGATAACTATTTTCTGTTTCGAAATCGTAGTTTTCTTTGCCTTTTAAGCCAATCAAAAAACCTTCAAAAGGTCAAATTTGAAAGCATATTGTGGCGGCAAGGTTGTTGGATGTCATAGTTTCGTTAATTTTTTGAAAAACTCGGTAAAAAAAAGTATGTCCTTGATTAACCGGTATTTTGGCATATCCGAACCGAAATTAAAAAAATTGATACCAAAGTGTTTGGATAATTGAGGATGTACTGTACTGTCAAATCTCACCTATGGAGCATCAGTTCATCCTGAAAATTCTGTAATGTACTGAGAGGGGGACAAAGTTCAAAAAATTTGTGGGGTTTTCCCTGAAAGCGCTCCATTGCAGAGATACAGCACAAAATCCATTCACAGCTGTACGTACGATACAGTTGGCCATTTTGTTTTTCATGGCTACGAAAGACTGGGGTGAGTGTTTGAGCCAAGGGTTTGCACTTTAGTGCTTTTTCATTTTTTCCTAGAATCATAAATTATGTATTCCTACACACTTCCCTTGTTTCAATTTTTTCTGCTACCCATTTTTTTACCCACAATAATTGTTCTTATCAAAAAATAATCAGTATAAATTATTCAGAATTTAACATAGATCTGTTCTGAAAGCAGTGTTTTGTGATGGATCAGAAAACGTCTAGAATAATTAGACATCCTTCTTTAGTGGATCTTTTACTTACATGAAGTAGGTTGCAGATGAATGAGCTTTCAGCCTAATGATGTTTTAATGGTTTTGCAACTGATGCAGGTCACAAGCACAGGCCATTGGATCAAAACCAAGGTAAAGTTCCATGTAGGTAGTGCTCAGAAGAAAGACAAGTTGCACAAGCATTTAAATTTAGAATCTTTTAATCTTGAATGAATCTAATGCTAGGCTGGTTAACCAAGAAGTACAGTCTGTAACTGTAAGCATGCATGGTTGCTGTAGTCTGAGCATTTACCACCTCTCAACCATATACTGTAATTGAGATGCAGTATACATCAAAAATTTGTTTGATGTTGATAAAGACATTATATAATGCAGCTACAATACGGTGAAGTGGCCACTTTATTTACTAAATGGATGCCGAAAGAAGGCTGATAATGACTGGATCAAAAGAAACTTGCTAACATTGTAAATCTCATGGATGTTATGTGACATTTTGACTGCTACTGCAAGTCTTCTTAAGGCAATATGGTCAACTGGTTCTGGCACAGCAAGATGTATCGCGGTGGTCTGCTGTGTTTAAAGAATGAGCCCCAAGACTGCCCCTGAACACCGAGGATATGGAAGCGCTATGTAGATGACACCTTCACTATCATGAAACAGGACAATGTAGATAATTTCCTGAGCCACCTCAGCCAACAACATCCGTTATCCATTTCGCTATGGAGATCAAGAACAACAACAAGATCACCTTTCTTGACTGAATTGTAAAAAGAGAACCAAATGGTAGGTTTCAGACAAGCATCTGCAGGAAGCTCACACACACTGAACAGTACTTAACTTATGATTCACACCACCTGCAATCTGTAAAATGCAGCATTGTCAAGTTTTTACACGACCGGGCTAAACATATAACAAAACCATCAGAAGTAGCCCAGGAAAATAAGCACCTGTCATCAGTCCTCGTCACCAACATTTACCCTTCATCTTTCTTGCAGAAAGTCAACAAAACCAAGAATCCCGCACCCAAAAGGAAAGCAACAGAATTCAAGTCTACTGTAGTGCTGCCATACATCAAAGGAGTCGTGGCTAGTCGGACCAAAAGACCCTGCTGACCCAAACAAGCAAGATGATGTTACATAGGAGAAATGGGATGCCCCGTGTAAGAAAGAATAAGAACAACAGGGATATATGACTTGCACGCACTCAGAACTCTGCTGTTTCAGAACACACCAACAATACTGGACACAAGCCGCTGTGGAAAGAAGTAAAGTTTATTCACTTAGGACTTGATTTTAACAACATCAAAAGGGACAAGGAAACCGAAATACCAGAAGCGCTGATGCCAACAATCAGAAAACATTAAAGGAAGCACTGCACATCAGAGAAGCAGACCTCTCAGGAAAATGTGGTTTACAAAAACAATGCCGAGATCGAAATGCACCAATCACAGCAGGCCGCTGTGATACATATTGCTTTGCCAGAACCAGTCGACCATATCACCTGAAGAAAAGACCTTGCAGTAGCAGTAGCAGTAACATCCAAGTGACTACTTCGTGAGACAAGAAGAAAAATTCATATTATAATCAAGCTAATAATGATAATAAATTTAATGATAATAATTTTATTAGCACTGCACGGGGTGGTTATTCTATGCTAACTACAGACAATTATAATTAGCTGGGAGTCGATTTTGTTGAGGGAGGAAAACTGGAGTACCCAGAGAAAAACCCTTGGAGTCAGATATGGGATCTACAAATCTCAGCCCATGTGGGGGGCGCAGGAGTTGATCCCAGGTTGCAGAACCTGACTCCCACAATGAGTAACTGTCTCTTTCATAACATTGTAGCTGTCAATACGAAAAGCAAAACACTAATGAGAAGTGGAACAAAGTTAAATTCAACACAGACTGCATTATGGATGCTTAACAGTATATTCTGCAGATGTATCGCTCACATTACAACTTACCATTGAGATGGCAGCCTATGACCAAACAAAGGCTATACAACAAAGCTAAATATTAATATCAGAAAATCAGGCACACTGGCATCAGTTTCATCCTAAAAACCATCAGTGATAGTGTTATATATAAAACTTTCTCAGTAAAGCTATTGAAGAAAATCCATAGTGTTTCTGGTCCTATGTGAAACAACTTAACCTAGGCATCCTGACCTCGAGATCAAAGGAAAAGTATTGAGCAATGAACGGACTAAACTGGTGTCAACAAAAAGCTAAGCTCACTGAAGACCATTAACAAGGCTTGTGGCCCAGACACTCTATAATTATTTCTTTGTGGTTTCTTAAAGATCAGTATGCACACGAAATCTCACCTATAATATCTTAATGGACATCTGTATCAACTCTAATCACTGAAATTATTCCTTTGAAATGAAGGAATGCATGTATCAGCAGTCTTTTAGAAAGATAAAAAGTCAGACCCTGCCAACTGCAGATCGATTTTCTTATTTTGTATTGCATCCAAAATACTTGAACATGTAATCCATACCCATGTGATGAAACAGCTCTCACAATATGATGGATTTTTCAATAGCAGCCTGTCTAAAACCAAGTAGTGAAAGAAGAACCTGTGGGAGCCAGTTTGTAATTCTAATGCATAAAAAGATATTTTTAAATTCTCTTTCTTTCCACAAACAATCAATGAATGGACTCTTGCCAAGGATATTGTCAATACAACATCTGTCAAAAGTTTTAAATCTTAGTTAATAGTTTTTAATATCTTATTGTATCAGTTTTATTCAGATTTTACATTATTGCATGATTTTAAGCATGTTTTGAGATTTTTAATGTTATTATTTTTAAAAAAGCTGATGTGATATCTTCAGATTTTGCAAACGTAACCAATTGTAGATGTAGATGGATGAGCACTGACTCTTGAATGTTCATGAATATATATATATACTGGCAGCAATTTTATCATTTATAATCACTAAAATGTATTTTTAAGAAATTTGTTATGATAATGGTTAACAGTGAATAACCTGTTTTATCTTGTAGCAATTAGAAATTATGTTAAAAGGTCTTATATGCATGTCATGTGCAGTACTGTATGCATTGTGTTTCAATGTGATTTTGCCTCTCTTTGGATGGAGATAAGCTTTTGATACTAGAATGTTCCTTGAGTTGATACACAGTCAGTCTTTGTTAGACGTTTTGTGTTTACACTAGTTGACTTGCCATGCAGTGTAAAATCTTTTACTTGTAATTAACAATAAAAATAATCTTCGTTTTTTGTACTAAAATTCATGTATTCTTGTATGACTCGTGTTGTGTTTTAATGTGATATTTTGTCTTTCTTATAGTACTGGCTGATTGTGAAATACACTCAGTCTATTTTGTTCTTTGAACAAAATTTGTTTCTTTTTCAGAGATGGTCCATATGGTGCCTGTTTCTTCAGACAGGAACAATGGAACTACCCAGCTATTTACTGTGCAAGGCCTGGGTCCAGACTGTGGGAGGTACAGTTGGAACAAATTTTTGCAGACTTGTCTAACAAATAACATCATGAGGATTTATACTGAGAGTATACAGCAATTTGCATTTTAGAGCGCATGGGTCCTTGCCAGTAATGTACATGCAAGGGGACAGAAACAATACATTAATTAGTGAGGAACAGATTTACTCTTAAATCAGTTCCAAATATACAATTACTGTAGTTACAGAATACAGTACTTTCCATTTTAGCTATTATTTGCAATAATAATTGTATATCACTGGCTTATTTTGGCTCATGCAATCATTGCAATTACTTGTTCTATTAATTTCGTGTGCACCACAGCAGGTTTGTAAACGAAGTGTCCGATTGTTAAAAAGTTTGACTCCGCTTTATCTTTTTTTCAGTGGTCCAAACTGCAAAATATCACAATTCCACACCAGAAAAACCCCAAGCACCCTCACTGTACATTTCTGGAGTTGGAGATTGAGAATTCTGTCCAGATAGATATTATATCCAGTATTAGTATTTACCAAAGCAACCGATATCCATTTTCGTGAGCTCTGATTGGCTCCCGTAGCTCGCGGTATCCATGGCTATTAGTTGATTTTGTGGCAGAAGTCAAATTGACAGGAAGTGCGCGCGCTAAAAACAGAAGAAAGATTTATATTGTAATGTTTCTTTAAAAATAAAGTGCTTTTTTATCCAGATATTTTGGTAAATACTAAAACAACTATCCCCCTCAGGGTTGGTGCCTAGTGCTAGATATATACCTCGACGCTTCGTGCCTTGGTATATATCTACCACTATTAACCTTCCCTTCAGGGGTTAGTTGTTAATTATTAAAAGCAAACCACTGGATAGATTCCCCTACTCACTGTATATTAGCTCATTACGTGAGTTTGATGACACATAGAAAACAGCCACGAAATGCAAAACTAGAGCCGTGTTTACAAGTTTTCAGACGATTCATGCTGGAAAACACGAGATATCTAGAGCTTTTCAGCCCTGAAATAAAACCTGTTTAAAAATTCTGATCTAGAATAACCAAAAGCATCACAGTAAATTAAACCAGGGTTGTCACGGTCAGTGAAAAGTCAGGGGAAAACAAAATATTTTTAAGGTCAGGGAAAAGTCAGTGAATTTTGTATTTTGTCAGGGAAATTTGGAATTCTGCTCAAAGTCAGGAAAAAGTCAGGGAAATTTATATCATTTTGGATATTATAGGGTTTTCCTTTACATTTATTGAACGTCTAAACAAAAAACTGAAAAATTTGTGAAGCATGTTATGTTCTCTGTGCAAATTTCCATGTTTAAGGTCAGTGAAATTTTGCTCTATGTCGGGGAAAAGTCAGGGAATTTTTTCATTCTGATGTGTGGCAACCCTGTAAATGGAATTGTTTTAAAGTGAATAACGCGAACAGAATATTTTTCAGCAGTAAAAAGGTAAACACTCAATGAAATTTGTCAAAAGATGAAACTCAAAATATAAAATATAGTTTAACATTCCTCCTTGTTTTGCAATTACTCGGCAGTCCTTCAGAAAGCAAGTTCAGCAGGGTGTCCAGAGTGTCCTATAATCCTATAAAATCCTATAAAATCCTATATTTTCAGTGCTGTCCTATAAAGTCCTATAATTTGGGGAAATGTC